>LPNX010707460.1:0-12260 GCA_001517045.1 Pseudotsuga menziesii
GACCTCCCTTCACAACAGCAGCCTTCTGTCTTCTGTCAAGCCCAAGAATTTCCTTCTCCAAAAGTGCGCCACACTTGAGAGAGCAAGTGATGTAATTCACCAGTGATAAATAGAGAGACTCACCCTCTCTATTTATATTAGTCCATTCACTTGAATTACATTTCAGACGTAGGCTCGACCTAATAATTACTACTCGAGCCTACACCTTAATTAGTGTATAATAACTCAAGTGCCCCATAACTATGGGGACTTACCTAATGACTTGAAATGACTTGATTACATTATTAATCCTCCCGATCGGCACATCGGGGCATGACCACATGACTCAAATACATAATAGAAATATCCCGAAATAAACATTGGGTTACAATATATAAAATACATATAAGAATACATTTTGAAGTTACATATACATCAACAGAAGTGTGAACTATGGAGTATTCTCGAGATGCTATACACACCTCTTATTCAACATTCACATCACTCTTTTTGGGGTCTTCACAATTACAAACACAAATTACCTATTTTGATAGTCACTGCTATACCAACTTCCATTAATTAAATTCAGCTTTATAGTAATTACATCAGTTTTAGGAGGTTCCGTCAAGTTGGTTAAGTATCTAGCTGTCTTTGCAAACCCTCTAGTGAGGAAGCTAAGAGGACCATCTCATCGCTTCTCTTTCTCCTATTGGTTCATTGAAAACCATGTGAGTCTACTTAGTGATAAGTTATCCCTTGTCACTTCAAATTTAATCCATTGTTTATAACAGAAGGGATAATGAATTTTAAAGATGCATGCTCATTGATTGTTATCTCTTGAATCAAAATGTACTTTTGAGCATTTATTGGAAATTCTGGGCATGTTATATTCTCTTAAAAATCATTAAGGTCAAATATAGGCATTTCGAATTTGAACCAACATAAGATAGAGCCGCAAACATTTTAGCTTGCTGCACTATTGTTACCAACCTTTTTCGAGTTTAGAATAGACTCCACATTTAACTTTTCTCTTTCAAGAAACCAAATTGAGTCAGCTCCTTCAATTTTGTATTGAGCCAGTGTCACAAAGAAGATGCTAGTCATATTAACTCAATATTAATCTTTCACATTGATCTAGGAACAAAAAATCAATCTCATCAAGAAATAATCAACAAATAACTCAGAAATGGTGTTAATCAGAACCAGAATGGTTTCCTCTCTGTATATTCAATAAAAAATGAATAGTTACAATAACAATGTCAAGCAATTGCTTGAATCAATGAGGAATTCAAATACCTTAGGAGGTCATTCAAATTCAATGAGTGAGTCTGGCTTAACTGATTGTAAGCCATTGGTTCACACTTAGTTAACCACTTCACCAAAACCCTAATTGAATCACCAAACCCTAACTGAAGTCGGAGTGCAATAAATGATTAAATCTCAACTGAAGGAGATCAAACACATGTCATATCAAGGAAACCATGAATTGCTAGTGCTCAATGACTTCAATGAACCCCGATGAGGTTAACTGAAGCTGACCTGATCATCAGAAGTTGGTGGAGGTGCCCTTGTTGACTCCAGATCATTAAATAATAATAAATAATCATTAAATAATATATTTAATGAGAAGAGGTGCCTCGACTGATTGGTTGAACTGATTGTAACCACCAGTCAGCAATTAGGTGCATTAATATCACTCAGATCACCCCCGGAGTGCGCCAGTTAACCTCCTTGACTGTAGGAGAAGGATAAGTTAGCCTCCTTGACTATAGATAGGTGTGTGTGTCATTGGATGATTTCAATTAATGCTCCACTGATTTAAATTAATGTCAATTATACTTAGGATAGTGGTTTAACTAGGCCAATTTGACCAAAAAGAGTGTGTATGGTGGTAAATGTCTCCAACAGGCCCCCTTAAGCTATAGTCAAGAAGAGTTAGAAAAAATAGATGCATAAAAATGCTAGGGCCATGACAACTAAGGACATAGGTCACCCTGTACAATGCTGCAACTGAAACAATGCTCAAAACAATCTAAGTGAGGAAAAGAGGGAAAACCTAGTGGGAAAACCCCCCCCTCAAGCTGAACACTGAAAGTACCTTGAATCACCTTGATGAACTCACCCCCATTAGTGAATGGATGTAAGTGAACTTATTTTCTAAAAAGATCTTGGTGAAGATGTATGCAATCTGCTCATTAGTCGGGCAGTATTGCTGAATGATGGTTCTGTCATGCACTGGCTCCCTGATGTAGTGCATATGAATCTCTACATGCTTGGTCCTCTTCCTGGTAATTGGATCGGTGGATATATTAATAGCACTCTGGTTGTCACAAAAGAGGACAGTGGACAAATTACTACCAATACCAAACTCTGAAAGAATTCCTTGCAACAAAACTGCTTGGATGCAAGCATTCACCGCTCTTCGATACTCGGCCTCTACTGAAGATAGTGCTATGGTAGCCTGATTTTTGCTTGACCAACAAATAGGGCCACCACCAAACATGAATACATATCCAGAAGTTGAATTTCTATCAATAGAATCACCCTCCCAATCAGAATCTGTGTATCCAACCAGCTCTAGCTCGGAGTCTGCAGCATAGTGAATGCAGTAGGTCCTGGTTCCCTGAATATACTAGAGGATCCTCTTGGCTACATTCCAATGAATATAATGAGGCTGATGCATGTATCTTGATACATCATTCACATCATAACAAATATCAGGCCTAGAATGTGTCAAGTACAACAAGCTACCAATCAGTTGTCGATAGATAGTGCAGTCCATGGGAGGTGTGCGTTTTCCTTCCTCAAGGATGATCCCTGAAAGGAAAGGGAATGGTGCAGGCCTACATTCATCCATGTTAAATTTGAATAAAATTTATGAAGTTTATTTGGAGTTATTTACCATAATACCATTAGAATGTTTCTCGATTTCGAGCCCCAAAAATTGTTTTAGAAGCCCCAAATCACTCATTTCAAAGCCATTGTGGAGAGCAGTTTTGATGGCTGAAATGGAGGCAACTGTGCTACCTGTGATCAGTAAGTCATCAAAATATAAAACAATTATAATTATATGACCATAAATATTCTGTAAATACACATTTTGATCTGATCTACATCTTTGAAATTTTTGCGAGAGAAGAAAGGCATCCATCTTGGAATACCATTCTCTTGGGGCCTATTTAACCCGTATAGTGACTTCTTTAGCTTGAAAACCAAAGATGGATTAGTGATGTCGCCCTTAGGATTATTCATGTATATATAATTATGAATATATCCATGCATAAAGGCTTACTTAACATCCATGTGATGCACCTCCCAGTGCTTGGATGCTGAAATTGCCAAAACAAGGTGGATGGAGTCCATTTTTGCAATTGGTGCAAAGGTCTCGTGGTAGTCCACTCCTTGGACCTGAGAGAAAAAAATTTCTACCAGAATTGCTTTATATTTGTAGCTTCTTCCATAAGCAGCAACCTTTTTCTGAAACACCCACTTGCATTGAACCAATTCCCTTCCCGGAGGAAGAGAAACTAGCCCCCAAGTAGTGTTTTTCTGAAGAGAATTCATCTCTTCATCCATGGAAAATTGCCATCTCGGATCATTCCGAGAATGGTAGTATGATTTTGTATCTGAAATAATCATCAAATAGAAATTTTTGTAAAACAAATTATCATAACAAGGGAGTGCAATACCTGCTCTTTGGAAATCAGACTGGGTTCTCCTTGGATCATCCGGATTTCCAATGTTGTCTCTTGTGGAGGAGAGTGTATGTTGGGCCCATGTAGGAATATGATTTTGCACTTCAGGTTCTGATTCAACATCTAATGATTTCTGCACACTGATATCATAAATTAGAGGATCCAAATCAGGGTCATCACCCCCAATTTCATCATACAAATATTTAGTAGAATAGGAAGGAAATTCAGGAGTTTTCTCCTTCACTAGTTCCATCTCCTGAAGAGGCTCATCGAACTTGACACTTCTCTTGATGATGATCTGTTTGGTCTTGATATCCAACATATTGAATCCTATAGATTCATCAGGATAAACAATAAACAGACATTCTATACTTTTCGGTTGCAAAGCCCTTCTTTTATCAAGCAGAATCCAGGCCCATGCAGTGGACCCAAACACCCGTAGGTTCGACACATCCAACTTGTGTCCGAAGTATGCTTTGAAAGGATTATTTCCTTTCATGGAGGACTGTGGCACCTTGTTCTGAATGTATGCTGTAGCATGCATGGCTTCAGCCCACAAATTTGCAGCAAGCTTCTTTGACTCCAATATACAGGTGGTCATCTCCTTGAGACACCGGTTCTTGCTTTCCGCTACTCCATTCTGCTGGGGAGTGTAGGGAATTGAGTGCTGGACCTGAATACCACTTTGGGAGAATATGTACAGCAACTCATTACTCAAATACTCCCCTCCATTATTAGATATCAATATTTTGATCTTAATCCCAAAGGCATTTTCGATCAAGGCCTTCAATTCAGAAATTTTTTCACATACTTCTGATTTCTTTTTGAGAAAGAAAACCCATGTATACCTTGAAAAATCATCAAAAAAAGTAAAATGAATCGGATCATTTATATTAGAATATATCAGCCCCAATATGATTGTAGCTCATTTTTCCTTCTCCCAATCGAAACTTGTGCTCAGGGTGTTTTCCAATCACACAGCCCTTGCAAATTCCCGTTATTGCCTTGATGACCAGGAAGCCTTCAACCATGGAGTTTTTCTATAATTGCTGCAAATATTTGAAATTAAGATGGCCAAAGTTCTCATGCCACTACCTACTAACCTCATTTCGATGATTTAGCAGAGCAGTGGGCTTTGTATCTGCAACAAAGTGAGAGAACTCATAGGCTTTTGCATGATGATTTGCAAGGCCTTTTGCAATGAGTTTCCCGGATGCAATTTCTGTTATCTCAACATCATTTGGGATGAAAGAGACTCTTGTAGGCATTCTTGTATGTGTCATTTGATAGACACTAAGGATATTTGTTGCTAGAGACGGTACGTACAAAACATTAGAGAAAAAACCATTTTCAAGATCTACAGTACCTTGTCCTTCGAAAATGATGGTGGAGTCATCTCCCATGTGGATGGGGATGGATTTGGTTGTCTCCAAGGATGAAAAGGAGTCTTTTTCAGCCATAATGTGATTTGAAGCTCCAGAGTCAATTAGCAGTGCTTTGGACTTTGAAGTGCTTGCCATGAGGGTATGACCTTTCTCATGCTGTGGTTCCCGATCTTGGTGATCTCTCCTCTGAAAGGTCTCTGAAACATTGATGTGATTCCTATCAAGGAGAGAGGTTGCTTCATCAAGCCTTTTCTTCATGCAGGCATGTTCAGGGTGAAAACCCTTCCCACAGTAATAACACCTAACTTTTTCTTTCCCATTTTTCCCTTTTCCTTTGTTCTTCCTTGAGCCAGAAGATTCATCATGCTGCTGGTTTTCAACTCTAGGCTTGGGAGCATCAAATTTAGTTTTCTGATTTTTCTGCTGCTTTTCTTTACCCTTCGTATCTTTGGGCCTAGAGACATGGAGGGCTTGATCATGGGAAGATCAGATGATCCCCATATGGACAAGCTTGTCATGTTCATTTGCTAGGGACTCAATGAAATCATTGAGTGTAGGCATCTTCCATCCAGGGGTTGTGAGCTTCCCCGCACGGAATGTAGAAACAAAAACTGAATAATCAACCCCGAGTTTAAAGAGTATGGAAAGGATGAACTGATCATCCTCCTTATACACATTGCATTGGTTCAAGAGTAAGACAATATGCTTGAACTTTGTAAAGAAATCATTCAGAGTCTCGAAATTGGAAGGTTGGAAAGATTCCAATTTGTCCCATATTTCTTTCGATGTCTTCAAATATGTAAGATGGAAGAGAAGGTCTCAGGAAATAGAGAGGCACAAGAAACCAAAGGCTTCATCCTTCTTGCTCAAGAATATTGATTTTTCTATGGCGGATCCAGGATCAACTTCAGTGTCCATGGTGAATCTAAAAATTCCTTTGGAGTGTAGCTGAATCTCCATATAAATTTTCCATGAGTGGAAATTGTATGGATTTAAGAGATCTACTGAGGAGGCCATCTGGATGTTCTGGAAAGAATGCTTCACTTGTAGAAACCTAAAAATCAAAATAGAAAGGGAAAAATAAGGTCAGACAGCCTGCACATTCTAGGCTTTCATCACACCCAGCATAGTCAATCAAGCAATCTTGATCAACAAGTTCTTTACTTGGGATATTGAGTGGTAAGCCTTGGCTTCTAGTGCAGTGTTGGATTTTTTAGCTATTTCTCACTTTTCATGGAGAAAGATGTCAAAAAGCTTGTTTTTGAGAGATAGATCTTCATCCCCCCATATGCTCTGATACCATATTAATCTTGCACATTGATCTAGGAACAAATAATCAATCTCATCAAGAAATAATAAAAAAATAACTCAGAAATGGTGTTAATCAGAACCAGAATGGTTTCCTCTCTGTATATTCAATAAACAATGAATAGTTACAATAACAATGTCAAGCAATTTCTTGAATCAATGAGGAATTCGAAAACCTTAGGAGTTCATTCGAATTCAATGAGTGAGTCTGGCTTAACTGACTACAAGCCATTGGTTCACACTCAGTTAACCACTTCACAAAAACCCTAATTGACTCACCAAACCCTAACTGAAGTTAGAGTGCAATAAATGACTGAATCTCAACTAAAGGAGATCAAAACACATGTCATACCAAGCCAACCATCAAGTGTAACTAAAGTGAGTATGTATTTCTTCAAACAAGTCAACCTTGATATTGAATGGTGCTTTTCTGTAAAATAGAGATATTATTTATTGATACTCATTATAGGAAGTATCTTGCTTTGAGTGTGCCTTACTTGCATCATGAATATAATACTCTCATTCTTTAGATATGGCACTTAAAGCTACTTCAGGGCACTTAAAGCTACCTTTTCCACGGAAAACCTCTCAATAAAACCATGGAGTACCTCTACGTGATCCATGGATGGAAAATGGGGTAAATTGTCTATGCATATTACTATACCTAATCCTGAGGGACTCTAGAGAACTAAACCATATCTTGAGAGGACTCATGTGTGGATCAAGGTCACTCGAGCTAACCTCCGGGGCTCAAAATTTTAAGGACATGGGAGTGGGTGGGATTTGATCCACTCACATGTGCAGTCACAATATCATTTAATATGATATTTTTAGGTGCAACCACATATTTGAGAACTTCCTCAAGGTTACCCCATGGATCTAGGAACAACCCCCATTGGATTTGAACATTACCCACTGGTGAAAAACTCCTTGCTCTTCACTAGTGGATCTAACCATTTTGGGGAACTTAAAGCTGCTTACTCTCTCAAATATTTTTATAAACAATGAGACTATTTTTCAATCTAGACAACGAAACTTCTGATTAAAATCTTTATTCATTTTATCCTCGGAAAATTGACTTCCATAAAGATGCTTTTTGATTACATGGTAGATACCACCCAAGTGAAAAATCCTCAATTTATAAAGCAACCTCCAAATACAAAAATGTTCTTCACAAAATAGGGCATGAACCATGTGAATAACCTTCCAAGTGGACAAACTCAATTAGTAACCTCCAAACATGTAATATCTCTCATGAAATGGTGTATAAAAGAGTGTAAGAATGCTTCAAATGATGACTTTCACCTTTAGTAGGGATCAACATTTCCCTTATGCATGTGTCTCCAAGGGTGAATGTTCCTCAAATAATGAGAGAAGTCCTTCCTCTAAAAACAAACCAGTACACCAAGGTGAATTGGCCCTCTTTAGGGCTTTTGTTTTATGCACAAGGGCACTTAATGCACACCAAACTTGGGATTTTAGGGCCAAATAGGGTTGTTACTTCTCTTGTGCACATGTCCAAAGATTTTTAGGGTTTTTTTGTGACCTATGGTTGCAAGGAAAGCCACCAAAGGCTGTTATTTGCTACTGATCTCCTTCAAGAGACTGCCGGGAATAAACTAAAGTGCACTCAAACTTGGTTTATAGGGTCTAAAATTAAATGATATTTTTTTTATTTAGGTTTGCTTACACCCCTTTTGTGGAGAAAAAGCACCCTGAATTGGTGATACTGCTATAAATTGCTAATTAGGAGGTTGGAACAGCCCTTATTGAAGGTTTGAGGCTGTTGGAGTACCGAGGTATGCTCTTTATGTTCATATCTATGCCCAGAATTGTTTCTTAATATCATTTCAACCCTCAAATTCAACCCAATATTTCTCAAATCCTATTTATTCCATTGTTCAACACTTTTCATAGGGTTATTCATGCCCAAAACTGCCTTTTAACCCTCCCATTTGGCCCATATTTAGAGGTAGGCCTATTTGGTGATGGATAAGTGCACAAGGGTGCCGAAGATGCTGAAATACGACTGCTTCATACCCTTTTTTACTGTCAAACATGTTTTTTTGTGCCAAAAATTCATGTCGATGCTGCTATAAGGCATATGCATGAGATTTTAAGGTTGCTTTCACCCACAAATTTCTCATTTTCACAGCCAGAATTGAAAAGACCACCTCCTACTTCCATTGATCATCGTCTTTCAGGGCTGCAATGTGCCCAGGTCTAAAAGTTGACCTAATTATAACTTATTTGAGATGATTTATTGTTTGTTGTGACCTTCAGAATGCTCCTGTGGAGAACCTCCTACAATGAACAATCAAAATGCACGATAAAACAGAAATATTGGAGCACAAAAGATATTTTATTGATCACAGGCCACTTCGAGGGGGAAACCTCCTTTGAGAAATCTCAATACAAAATAAATGTTCGATGCTTTCATTACCCTCAACACATACTTATATACTAAGTCTAATATAAACAACTATTACTCCACATGAATGTGGGATAATGCAACCTATTAAATAGATGACTTAAAAACTATTACTTACTCCCCATGAATGTGGGATAATACATAATTATACTAATGGGATGAATTACAAAGCATATGCGTATGAAAAAATATATTGACAAAGTAAAGAGGGGGGTTGACATGGGTTCTTAACATCCCCTCCCTCTTAGAAAAATCTTTTTCCTCAAAGCTTTAGATGTGGAAACAGTTGCTGAATCTGAAGGAGCGGTTCCCATGTAGCATCCTCTGGTTGCATGTCGTGCCACTGAATTAAGACCTTTGTGTTGGCTCGAGAGCGAAGTTGATGAGTGCGCTTATTGAGGATGGCCTCTGGTTCCAAAATTATGGAGCCTTCCATATCCATCTCTAGTAAAATAGTTTGTGCTTTGATGTTGGAGCAAATCACTTTCTTGAGACAAGAGACATGAAATAATGGGTGAATGAGAGAATAAGGAGGAAATTCCAATTTATAAGCAACAGACCCAATCTTCTGAAGAAATTTATATGGCCCATAGTACTTTGGAGCCAGCTTTTGATGCCCTTTGAGTTTCAAGGAGGATTGATTGTAAGGTTGCAAATGAAGAAAATCCATATCACCGACTTGAAAGGCATGCTTAGAACAGTGTTGATCGGCTTGCTGCTTCATGTGATTTCTTGCCATGTGAAGATTCTCTTGCACAATGTGAAGAATCTGATCACGGTTGCGCAGGACCATGTCAACTTCCTGAACTAGTGAGCTATGGGGGGTGTCTGGAAGGAGCACAGGGGGTGGCTTCCCATAAATAGCTTCATAAGTAGTCATTTTAGATGCAGTATGGTAGGAAGTATTGTACCACCATTCAGTGAGAGGGAGCCACTTTTCCCATTGATGTTTTTGCTCAGAGGTGAAGCAATGAAGATAAGTTTCCAAGCATTTGTTGGTGACTTTAGGTTGACCATCTGTTTGTGGGTGATATCCTGAACTCATTTTCAGTTTGGTTCCAGTGAGGCGAAAGAGTTCGTTCCAAAAATGACTTGTGAAAGTTGCATCACGTTCTAAGAAAATGGAATAAGGGATGCCATGAAGATAGGATATCTGGTCCATAAAAATTTATGTGATTGAGGAGGTAGTATATGGATGGATGAGAGCAAAAAATTGACTATATTTGGAGAGTCGATCAACCAAAACCAAGATTATGGTCTTCCTTCCAGATTTAGGGAGCCCGTCGATGAAATCCATTGAAATATCTGTTCAAATCCTTGTAGGGATGGGCAATGGTTCGAGCAAGCCAGGGAGGAGTGTAGTTTCACCCTTGTGGCATTGGCAAGAATCACATTCAACAACCATTTGTTGAATTTCCCATTTCATTCCCTTCCAAAATAAGTTACGTCATGCCCACTCATACGTTTTGAGGAACCCAGAGTGCCCTGCTGCCGGAGAAGCATGGAGTTCATAGAAGACATCCTCGTGAAGATTTCTGCACTGGGGAAGCACCAAGTGACCCTTGTATTGTAGAGAAGAACCATCCCAAGAGTAATGTGGTACAAGAGAAGGATTACTGGCCAACTGTTGGATGATTTGAGATAAGGAAGAGTCATTAACATAGCCTTGCTGAACATATTGTAACCAATTTTGAATAGGCATAGAAGTAGCTGAAAGAGAAGCATGGTCGTCAGATGTGCGAGAAAGAGCATCCACCACAAGATTGTCCTTACCCTTCTTGTAAGTGATCTCGTAGTCATAACCCATGAGTTTGATAACACATTTTTGTTATGTTGGGGATGAGACTCGTTGTTCCAGGAAATATTTTAGACTCTGGTGATTAGTCTTGATGCAGAAATTATTCCCTAAGAGGTATGGATGCCACTTCTGTATGACATGCAAAATAACCATCATTTCCTTCTTATATGTAGAGGTGGCTAAATTATTACCAAATAGGGATTTGCTGGTGAATGCAATGGGATGTTTGTCTTGGAGGAGGACAACACCAAGTCCATTGTCACAAGAATCACTCTCAATAGTGAAGGGCTTGGAAAAATCAGGCATAGCTAGAACATGTGTGGTACACATAGCTTGTTTCAGTTTCTCAAATGCACACATAGCAGTAAACACATATTTCAAGAAATCTAGAAAAATTCTATTACAAGGACTTCTATGACATTGAATTTTTTTGTAAACATTTTATTTATTTCATTTAATTTGTAANAGGTGTCCATGAAAAATCATCCTTTCTCAGTAGAGTTGTTAATGGAGCTGCAATATTCCCATAATCCTTGAAAAACTTGCGGTAGTAGCCAGTAAGTCCCAAAATCCCATGAAGGCTCTTCAAGGTCTAAGGAGGTGGCCAATTTTTCATGGCATCAATTTTGGTAGGATCGAAATGAACCCCTTGTGCTGAAACAATATGCGCAAGATACTCTACTTCGTTCCACCCAAAAACACATTTAGATTGTTTGGCACAAAGATGATGATCACAGAAAAGTTGCATTACAACATCCAGATGTTGGATATGCTCAGCCCAAGCTTTGCTATAGATGAGGATATCATCAAAGCATACCAAAATGAAGTTTCGTAAGTAGGGCCAAAATATTTTATTCATCAATGAATGAAATCATCAAATCAATTAAAATTAAATTATCCTTATGCTAGGTTGGCTAGGTGCAAAATGAGGCACATCATATTTGGATGGAAACAAAGGAGACATAAATTGATCGATGTAAGGCGCAAAATAGTTAATAATGTGTAGGGGCATATCGAAAACTCTACAAAATCCTTTCAATAAGATACCCCACAAATATGAAAGGGATTAAGTCTAATACGAGCAAGGTTCCAAGAGAAAAAGGCCTATAGAGGCAACCAAACAACAATCCTATATGGGGAGTAGAATATAGAGAACCTCCCTTCCTTTCAAACAAGATACCATCATTTTTGAAAATAATATGAGATCCAGAATGCCAAATTTAATAACCACTTGAGAACCACAAACTTCGGGGTGCTCCCCACCCCTCTAACATTTAAGGACAATATGTAACAACCTTCATGAAGTGTTTGGATACTTTTCGTACTATGATAGGGGGTTGTAGTGTGATCATAAATCTAATTTTTATATAAATGGTGTTGCAATATATAATCAATTAATTTTGTTTTAAATTTCTATAAAAATCTCTTTAAAAATATATATAAAGTAATAATATTTACTTCATTAAAAAATCATGCTAAAATTCAATTAAAGTTAAAAATTTCCTTCAAATTCCTCTTAGATGGAAATGAGGCTATCACATTATGGTAAGCTTGCCACTTACAGCTTACACGTGACCTCATCCCAAACAATTTCATTATTAGTTAGATGGTGATTTATAATAATAAAAAATTGTTTATTACTCTTTGTTGTAGGTAGACACTAT
>LPNX010707460.1:14787-49863 GCA_001517045.1 Pseudotsuga menziesii
TTTTTCTATTTCATTTTTTTTTTTAAGTTAGATAAAAGTTAAAATTTATATTTATAAATTAATTTTTGAAAAAAATTGTTAAATTGTTAAATTTAATGCTTTTATTTAAATATTAAAAAAGTTAAGGAAAACACAGAAATTATTTATCTTTACTTTAACATTACCTTTACGTATTGAAATTGTCGGCCACTACTACTAAATCTACTGCTACTGAACCTGCCAGCCTTTGCTATTACTTGTAGTGTAAACAATCCCTTGGTTGAGGCTGGTATGGACTTTCCTCCATGACTTTTATGTTTATTATTTTGTTGTGTACATTGTAGTTAGGTATGGATGATCAAGGGAATTTGGAGAAGGTTGGAGAAGGAACTGATGTGAAGGTGTGCAAGGCCATTGATAAGAACACAGGGAAATTGCTTTCCCTCAAGAAAATGAGGCTGGAGCATGACGATGAGGGTTTTCCTCCCACCATTCTCTGTGATATTTCCCTTTTGTAAATTCTTTCTCGTGATATCAAAATTGTCAAGTAGCAAAGGTGTACCATATTAAGGACATTCTTTCAGCATTTTATGTGGAACACACTGAGAATATGGATGGGAATCCCCTTTTGTACTGAGTTTTTTAAGACCCTTTACCTTATGTCAGAGAGGTAATGAATTGTGATTCCCGCAAGGGCTTCGACTGTGGATTTGTAGAAAGATTGGAACGTAGAAACTTTGCATAACTATGCTCCTGCAATACAAGCAATCGTGAGGCTGAAGGAATCCACTCTGCCATCAATATTTTTCCTACTTTTTTGTCGGTGTTTGTGCCGCTATCGTTTTGGGTGGTGGTGTTGTCTGTGTTCATCCATTGTTGGTCACCCTTGTTACCGAATCATAAAATTCCCTTCGTTGGGGTTTATTATGTTAAAACCTTGTTGAATATTTCCCGAGACTTGTGTTAAAACAACCCATCATAGGAAGATGTCAATGAAACTATCCATAGATTCTGTGCATATAACTATCCATGGAAATGATGAGTAGGAGGCTGCAAACGAAAGCATATGGAGAATATGTGCATATTGAAAATAACAAGTACATCAATACTTATTGCGAAAACCAGATAAAAATGCCTCGTAAGATTATTAAGGTAGGCTCCTCTGCAATTTTTGTATGTCCCACTAAAATTGATATTTGACAGATTAAGCCATATAAGCGTGTTTAAATGAGGAAGTTTTGATGTTAGAAGGAATACAATGGTCTCTGTTTGAATCAAATCAGTTGGGTTATGTTTTGTAGACTCCCATTTCTTTGGGTAGTTGAATTTTAGCGTTGCTTTGATGAATTATTTGATGTAAAATAATCCCCTGAGTCATTGATGCCCTTGTTTCTAGCACCGTAACCATTCAATTTTTCAAGGATTGAACTCGCGACATACATTTATTTTCTTCCCAATTTCATTTATTTTCTTCCATTTGCTTTTATTGTTTGACATACTTTCTGGGTTTTGATGTAAGGATTCAATATATTGTGCATTTAGTGCATTAGAAATGTGACAAGGAATTTGCTGCTATGAGTATAGGGTTTTATTTTGGTGAAGAATAAATCCCGGAATAAATAGATTGTTTTAAATAATTTATACTTCCAACGTAAAGGCTTTTGTGAAATTGAAACCCTATATTGTTTCCTATCGATAATTTTGCATATTTTCTTTTTCAAATTTACATTTCAATGTACATCCTAAAGAAAAAAATGCATGAATTTAACTTTGTAACTAAAGAATACCATGATAAAATTGCATTTGCAGCATGTGAACTTGCTTCCTCACATTTGCACACATCATTGTGTAAGTCATTGTGTTCCTTCGAGATTCTTTTTATTTCCAATAATACTATTGATTTTCTAGAGATTTGGATATTCTACTCAATCTATATTATAGTGATTTGGGGACTTTTGGTACCTTCATTGCTCAGGGAACATTGTTCATCTCAATTCTTGTGATCTTAGGCCTTTTTGTCTACAATGGTTTTGCATATTGTCAATGTTCTACCTTCTTCCACTTACAATGTTGATGATTTGGGTATACAGGAACTTGAAACATCACAGCCTATTGGTGGATAAGAAAACATTTGTTATAAATATAGAAAATCACTACAAATAGAAGGACACCTTGTTCAAAGCAGTTCCTTTTGTGGAACCTCAGGCATACATGCAGCCCCTTAACATTGCAGAAGATGTTACATAGGTATGTATGTATGCTTCCTCATAATTTTGATATTATGAAATGATAAAAAAATAGGATACCATCCTATGCCTTCACACATTGGGCTTAGGAACGATTATATGTATTATGGACTTAGAGGAATGGAATAGGGTTTTCTGAATCGATGTCTTTCAAGATGTTAAGACTTGAGGTGATGGTGCTATTAGGATGATTAAAATGGATTCTTTTAGTACAGTGCGTTCATCTTATTTGTGACGGTTTCTGTTTTTAATATTTAAATTGATCGATCTTGAAGATTTCTCTATCCTTGTTTTGTTTTCTACATAACACCATAGGAAATAGATGTCACTTCCTATGTCGCTCCATCCTAAATTATCTCTTTCCTTGATTATGCTTTAAACAGTAGCATTTAAATAGATAATTATCTCCTGTCACTTCTTATGTCTTTATCCTTTAAAGTTTGTTATGCTTTAAACAGTAGCATTTTTTAATTATAATATCTTTTTCAAATGTAAATTGTTATGACCTATTTACTGTAATAAGTTTCAGTACTTGGGAAGATCCTATCATTTCGAAATAGTAACTACTAAGCTACTAAACTATGGAAGTACTTCCTTCATGTTGTAGAGTAAACTACTAAATTGTTCCCAATTGTATATTTGTAGGACTCCCTCGTTTCAAAAAATATGAATATTTTTTTATTTTCCTTGGAAAGTCAAAAGTCACTACAGCACTATCTTTCTTTGCATCAAAATATTAAATTTATGTCAAATATTTTAAATATCTTTAGTGTTTTACTTGTATTTCTTATTCTTCATTAAAATGTTTTGAAAAAGAAAATAGAATCATTTTATCATTGAGAGACAAAAGCAAGCATAAGCATTCTTGTAGCAGATACACTGGTAATAACACTGATATTACTCTGATATAGTCTTCTCATTTTTGTTGCATGCAAACTTGAAACTTGCGTTGATATATTCTTCTCATTTTTGTGGTCTGGTGCTAATCTCCTTCTCAAGTAATTTTAGTGTTTGAAATTATTTCCCATCAACACAACAAAATTGGTAAAGTGTTTCATATGTTGAGAAATGATAATGCATTATTATTGTTTATTCATTTAGGTATGAGGTAAGTGGGTCCTAATCATTATTTTTTATTGTTTATTCATTTAGGTATGAGGAAGAATGGAACTCATGTACTAACCTAAGGATGCTAGGACTTTGGAGTTGTGTTAATACATAGTACACATAGAACATAATTTACAAACACAAATAACATATTTTGATGGTCAAATTCCTTCAAGTTGGTGAAGTGTGGAGGATTTTATAGATGGTATACACATCCCTTATTCAAAATTCACATCACCTGTTTTGAGGTCTTCACAATTACAAACAAAATTAAATTCAGTTTTATAGTGATTACATTAGTTTTAGAAGGTTCCTTCAAGTTGGTGAAGTGTGAACTGTGGAGGATTCTCTAGATGCTATACACACCTCTTATTCAACATTCAGATCACTCTTTTTTGGGTCTTCACAATTACAAACACAAATTATATATTTTGATAGTCACTTCTATACCAACTGCCATTAATTAAATTCAGCTTTATAGTGATTACATCAGTTTTAGGAGGTTCCTTCAAGTTGGTTAAGTATATAGCTGTCTTTGCAAACCCTCTGGTGAGGAAGCTAAGAGGACCATCTCGTCACTTCTCCTTCTCCTATTGGTTTGTTGAAAACCATGTGAGCCTACTTAGTGATAAGTTATCCCTTGCCACTTCAAATTTAATCCATTGTTTATAACAGAAACAACTTACTCAAGAAAATTAAGAAGGGCTAATGAATTTTAAAGATGCACGCTCATTGATTGTTATCTCTTGAATCAGAATGTACTTTTGAGCATTTATTGGCAATTCTGAGCATGCTATATTCTCTTAAAAAGAATTAAGGTCAAATCTAGGAATTTCAAATTTGAACCAACATAATATAGAGCCGAAAACATTTTAGCTTGCTACACTATTGTTACTAGTATTTTTCGAGTTTGGAATATACTCCACATTTAACTTTTCTCTTTCAGGAAACCGAGTTGAGTCAGCTCCTTCAAGTTTGTATTGAGCCAGTGTTAGAAATAATATGCTAGTCATATTAACTCAATATTAATCTTTCACATTGATATAGGAACAAATAATCAATCTCATCAAGAAATAATCAACAAATAACTCAGAAATGGTGTTAATAGGAACCAGAATGGTTTCCTCCCTATATATTCAATAAACAATGAATAGTTACAATAACAATGTCAAGCAACTGCTCGAATCAACGAGGAATTCGAATACCTTAGGAGGTCATTCGAATTCAATGAGTGAGTCTGGCTTAACTGAATGTAAGCCATTGCTTCACACTCAGTTAACCACTTGACCAAAATCCTAATTGACTCACCAAACCCTAATTGAATTCGGCATGCAATAAATGACTAAATCTCAACTGAAGGAGACCAAACACATGTCATAGCAAGCCAACCATCAATTTCTAGTGCTCAATGACTTCAATGAACCCCGATAAGGTGAACTGAAGCTGAATTGATCATCAAAAGTTGGTGGAGGCGCCCCTGTTGACTCCAAATCATTAAATAATAATAAATAATCATTAAATAATATATTTAATTAGAGGATTCACCTTGACTAACTGGTTGAACTAATTGTAACCACCAGTTTGCAATTAGGTGCATTAATATCACTCAGATCACCCCCTGAGTGCTCCAGTTAGCCTCCTTGACTATAGGTAGCTGTGGCTGTGACTGGATGATGTCAATTAATGCTCCATTGATGTCAATTAATGTCGATTATACTTAGGATAGTGGTTTAACTATGCCAATTTGACCAAAAAAAGTGTGTATGGTGGTAAATGTCTCCAACACCCGCCCTTAAGCTATGGTCATGAAGAGTTAGAAAACATAGATGCTAAAAATGATAGGGACCCAAGAACTAAGGCCATAGGTCACCCTGTACAATGCTCAAAATGAAACAATGATCAAAACAATCTAAGTGAGAAAAAGAGGGAAAACCCAGTGGGAAAAACCCCCCCTCAAGCTGAACACTGAAAATAGTCTCAATCACCATGATGAAATCACCCCCAATAGTGAATGGAGGTAAGTGAACTTCTTTTCTAAAAATATCTTGGTGAATATGTCTGCAATCTGCTCATTAGTCGGGCAGTATTGCAGAATGATGGTCATGTCATGCACTAGCGCCCTGATGTAGTGCATATGAATCTCTACATGATTGGTCCTCTTCCTGGTAATTGGATCCGTGGATATATTAATAGCACTCTGGTTGTCACAAAAGAGGACAGTGGACAAAGTACTACCAAGATCAAACTATGAAAAAATTCCTTGCAACCAAACTGCTTGGTTGCAAGCATTCACCGCTCTTCGATACTCGGCCTCTGCTGAAGATAGTGCTATGGAAGCCTGATTTTTGCTTGACCAGAAAATAGGCCTACCACCAAACATGAATACATATCTAGAATTTGACTTCCTATTAATAGAATCACCCACCCAATCAGAATCTGTGTATCCAACCAGCTCTAGCTCCGAGTCTGCAGCATAGTGAATGCCGTAGGTCCTCGTTCCCTGAATATACTGGAGGATCCTCTTGGATGCCTTCCAATGAAGATCATGAGGATGCTGCATGTATATTGATACAACATTCATAGCATAACAAATATCAGACCTATAATGTGTCAAGTACAACAAGCTACCAATCAGTTGTCGATAGATAGTGTAGACCATGGGAGGTGTGTGTTTTCCTTCTTCAAGGATGATCCCTGAAAGGAAAGGGAATGGTGCAGGCCTAAATTCAGCCATGTTAAAATTGAATAACAGGTATGAAGTGTATTTTTACTGAGTGAACATAATCCCATCATAATTTTGCTCGATTTCGAGCCCCAAAAATTAATTTAGAAGCCCAAAATCACTAATTTCAAAGGCATTGTGGAGAGTAGTTTTGATGGCTGAAATGGAGTCAACTATGCTACCTGTGATCAGTAATTCATCATAATATAAAACAATTATAATTATATGACCATAAATATGCTGTAAATATACATTTGGATCTAATCTACATCTCTAAAAGTTTTGCGAGAGAAGAAAGGCATCCATCTTGGAATACCACTCTCTTGGGGCCTGTTTTAACCCGTATAGTGACTTTTTTAGCTTGCAAAACAAAGATGGATCAGTGATGTAGCCCTCACGATGATTCATGTATATATCCTTATGAATATCTCCATGCATAAAGGATTACTTAACATCCATGTGATGCGCCTCCTAGTGCTTGGATGCTGAAATTGCAAAAACAAGGAAGATGGAGTCCATTTTTGCAACTGGTGCAAAGGTTTCATGGTAGTCCACTCCTTGGACCTGAGAGAAACCTTTTGCTACCATAATTGACTTATATTTTCAGGTGCTTCCATCAGCATCAATTTTTTTTCTGAAACACCCACTTGCATTGAACCAATTTCCTTCCTGGAGGAAGAGAAACTAGCTCCCAAGTAGTGTTTTTCTAAAGAGAATTCATCTCTTCATCCATGGCAACATGCCATCTCGGATCATTTCGAGCATGGTAGTAGGATTTTTTTATCTGAACTAATCATCAAATAGCAATTTTTAGACATCAAATTATCAGAACAAGAGAATGCGATACCTTCTCTTTGGAAATCAGACCGAGTTCTCTTTGTATCATTCGGATTTCCAATGTTGTTTCTTGCGGAGGAGGGTGTATGTTGGGCCCATGTAGGAAGATGATTTTGCACTTTAGGTTCTGATTCAACATTTGATGATTGCTTCACACTGATATCAGAAATCATAGGATCAAAATCAGGGTCATCACCCCCAATTTCATCATCCAAATATTCAGTAGAATAGGAAGAAAATGCAACAGTTTTCTCCTTCACTAGTTCCATCTCCTGAAGAGGCTCATCAAACTTGACACTTCTCTTGATGATGATATGTTTGGTATTGATATAAAATATATTTATTCCTCTAGATTCATCAAGATACCTAATAAATAGAAATTCTATGCTTTGTGGTTGCAAATCCCTTCTTTTATCAAGCGGAATCTCATGGTAGTTTTGCGAGAGAAGAAAGGCATCCATCTTGGAATACCACTCTCTTGGGGTCTGTTTTAACCCGTATAGTGAATTTTTTAGCTTGAAAACCAAAGATGGATCAATGATGTAGCCCTCAGGATGCTTCATGTATATCTCCTTATGGAGATCTCCATGCATAAAGGCTTACTTAACATCCATGTGATGCACCTCCCAGTGCTTGGATGCTGAAATTGCAAAAACAAGGCCGATGGAGTCCATTTTTGCAACTCGTGCAAAGGTCTCATGGTAGTCCAATCCTTGGACATGAGAGAAAAATTTTGTTACCATATTTGAATTATATTTTTAGGTGCTTCCATCAGCAGCAATTTTTTTCTGAAACACCCACTTGCATTGAACCAATTTCCTTCTTGGAGGAAGAGAAACTAGCTCCCAAGTAGTGTTTTTCTAAAGAGAATTCATCTCTTCATCCATGGAAACTTGCCATATCGGATCATTCCAAGCATGGTAGTAGGATTTTGGATCTGAAATAATCATCAAATATTAAGTTTCAGACAGAAAAGTATCAGAACAAGAGAGTGCAATACCTGCTCTTTGGAAATCAGACCTTGTTCTTCTTGGATTATCCGAATTTCCAATGTTGTCTCCTGCGGAGGAGAGTGTTTGTTGGGCCCATGTAGGAAGATGATTTTGCAATTTTGGTTCTAATTAAAAATATGATGATTGATGCACACTGATATCAAAAATAATAGGATCCAAATCAGGGTCATCACCCCCAATATCATCATCCAAACATTCAGTAGAATAGGAAGGAAATTCAGCAGTTTTCTCCTTCACTAGTTCCATCTCCTGAAGAGGCTCATCGAACTTGACACTTCTCTCAATTATGATCTATTTGGAATTGATATCCAATAGATTGAATCCTATAGATTCATCATGATACCCAATAAATAGACATTCTATGCTTTGCGGTTGCAAAGCCCTTCTTTTATCAAGCGGAATCTGGGCCCATGCAGTGGACCCAAACACCCGTAGGTTCGACAAATCCAGCTTGTGTCCGAAGTATGCTTTGAAAGGAGTCTTTTCTTTCATGGAAAAGTGTGGCTCCCTGTTCTGAATTTATGCTGCAGCATACATGGCTTCAGCCCACAAATTTGCAACAAGCTTCTTTGACTCCAACATACAGGTGGTCATCTCCTTGAGAGACCGGTTCTTGCCGCTACTCCATTCTGCTGGGGACTGTAGGGAATTGAATGCTGGACATAAATACCACTTTTGGAGAATATGTAGAGAAACTCATTACTGACATACTCCCCTCCATTATCAGATCTCAATATTTTGATCTTAAGCCCAGAGGCATTTTCGATCAAGGCCTTCAATTCAGAAATTTTTTCACATACTTCTGATTTCTTTTTGAGAAAGAAACCCCATGTATACCTTGAAAAATCATCAATAAAAGTAAGGAGGTATCTTGATCTATTCATGGATGTGACAGAAATCAGATCACTGATATCAGAATATATCAGCCCCAATATGCTTGTAGCTCATTTTTCCTTCCCCTGATCGAACTTGTGCTAAGGGTGTTTTCCAATCACACAGCCCTCACAGATTCTTGTGGTTGCCTTGATGACTGGGAAGCCTTCAACCATGGATTTTTTTTGTAATTTCTACAAATATTTGAAATTAAGATGGCCAAACCTCTCATGCCACATCCTACTAACCTCATTTGCATGAGTTAGCAGAGAAGTGGGCTTTGCATCCACAACAAAGTGAGAGAACTGTTACGGAGAGAAATTCCTATGGCTTCGGGTACCACAATAGACAGCTTGACTCCAGAAATCAATCCTTTCCAATATGCAATAGAAATTAAATGTATAACACTAAAGGATTAGACCTCGTACCTTATTCCATACGGTTGAAGTATATCCCCGTTGAGCTTTCCAACTTTAGCTTGAATTGATAGATTACTTCCTCAACAATAAGTAAACAATACAAGCATTCTATATATCATGGTGTTAGATCTATTCTAGCATATATAAACAATAATGTATGAGCATTTGACATAATCCAATGGATGAAAATATTCATTCAAACACACATTATTGGACAGGAAAAGATATTTTTATTAAAATAAATCAGAGATTACAAGATACAACCTTTGTCGACATGTCTGTGAACCGGAGAACCTAAATCCCCCACTTGGGCCTCCACCACTTCAATCCTCCATCACTAGATAGCAAGATTACAAGAAAAAGGAAAGCTTGGGAAGAACACAAAAGTGATCCAAGGGACAAAGGGATGCAGACTCAAGCATAAGTTCCGGCAACAATGGACTATAGTTTCTTTGCTCTCAATTCTCTCTTATGCCTTCAATGTACCAAGGGGTTCCTTATATAGCTTTTCAAAGGGGTAATGAAAGGTCGAATCGGAGCGATCTCAAGGCATATGGAAGGCCAGGAGTCAAATGAGTCGGATCCATGTCAAGGAAACCTCCAAAAGGATTTGGATTTTGTACACATCTCGATGTACACGGTTTTAGTAGTCGAACCCGTGTATATACGCGATTATAGATTTAAAAGTCGCATGAATCATTTTTCACATGTGTTTAGGGATGATCAAGGAAATGTCAAAGGACAAAAAATGGTCCATGGGGTCTAATGAGTCTGTAGCGGGACAGGGGAAGGCCATACAAAGTGTGATTCACCTGGAGTGGTGAAATCTGCTATAACAGATGCCCCCTAATGTATGAGATCAGAGGGGTTATATGATGGCCGAAATACATTATAAGTCCATCCTAGAAGTGGAGTGATGAAGGATCCCAAATGGAAGACTAGCCACCCAATCAGCATAGTACAATAATACAACTCTGCATATAACTACAAATACATATAGCAGTCCCAGATACATAAGAGTACAATGGCAATGAATAGGCATAATACATGATATCACATATGTGGTCATCGCCACGTACAATATACATAAATCAAAATCTCCATGATGAAGATATACATAGGACCATGATCTCCATAATGGCTGAAGATATATAATAGGTCAAGATCTCCATAGTGGCTGGAAATATTTGACATATATTGGAATCAAGTCATGAGAGCTGAAATCTCATGAGCACTGGCATGATCAAGGAGATAGCATAGAAGAGATGCCACCAATCTGGAAAGTCTTCTACACAAACCGCTATGAGTACATGTCCTACTATGCAAATAGAGGTGTCGAGGTCGAACATAGTAGTCCATCATCTGATTACCGGTCATTGATGTATACCATTAACAGACGCGAGATCACCCACTGATAATGAAAATGGGAATCAAGGTACTAGAGTGCAAAATAACAAGTGTGAATAAATGTGTTGAGGTTGAACACTTGAGAGGATCCATCGATCAAGGGACATTGATGTATTCCAAAAAAACTGTCGACGGCAAGAGAACCTGCCACTGATGACTGCAAGTCTCAAGGCACTTAAAATGACTCTAGATTCCAATCCCAGAATAAATGATCTGAAGTCGATGGGATGAAATCCGCTAGAAGGAGGGCATTAAGGAATCCCCCATCATCCAACACGAGGTACTCAACAAAGATGTATAATGTGGAAGGACTCGATCATAAGGTGCACGAACCAGTAATTGTACCGGGAATGGATGACATGCAAAGTCAAGATAACTGAGGAATGGATGACTCAGGTTTCAACTTCCTTTGAACAAGAGCATAATGGCATATGGTGACTGAATGAAGGTAGCATACACTTGATATACAAACTGGGACATCTCTGTGACACAAGAGGCATCAACAGAGGCTCCATAGGGACTGGAAGCTTAACCATTCGGTGGAGATAAACTCAGATACATGAGTACAGCTCCTAAGTCAAACTATAACCCAACCAATGGATGTGATTTACAGTGCTCTGTTTGAAGGTGACACGACTCGACAGCTGCCAAAGATAACATCTCTCCTTGTCTGGCTTTTTGGTTTTTTGATTTTTTTGTACTTTTTCAGTTATTTAAAAATCTTGAAAAAAAGAATAAAATAGATTTATAGTTACAGACTAGGAGGAGACAAGTGTCATAAGGGAAAACAAACTAGTTCCAAGCAGTGGAACATACCTATACTCAATGCAAGGATACATGTGTAGGATATCGACACTCGGGGGAAAATCCCCTCCCGGTAAAAAGGGAATCAAGCTGCGAAGGATATAAAAAATGGCTCTACATGGCTAGACACGAGACAAGCTTGGGATATATGGCTGAAACACAATGTCAGGGGAGCTGGAATAAAGCTCAATAAGGCAGGAAAAGCTCATGATAATGCATTCACAACTTGATAAAAGGGACTCTTGATGGAAATAGGCCAACATAAGATCAAGAGGACTATGAGGCTCTTGCGAAATATCATGGCAGTACAATACAACAGACTCCCACACCCTAAAGGAGGAAACGTCAGCATGGGCACCAAATGCAAATAAGGTGCTAACTATGGTACCCATGTAAGGTAAATCTCTACCACTCATATCATGCCACTTCTAGAACAACAAGAAGGTTCTGTGACATAACATAGTGGGTTTGTACCTAAGGTCATGGTTATATCGTCATAAGGTTATGCAAAATGCAAATGGTGGTGAACGTAACCTATATGCCAATTTAAACATGATACCTAAGATCGGCACGAACATGTCAATCCAACAGCTCAAACATCACTGAAAAAGGTCCTCTACAACATGAATTATGTCAAAAACGGTCCAAAATGGTTAGAAAATGTCAAAACTATAGGAAAGGGGGTAAACAAAATTTGAAAATTTGAAAATTTTATATAAATAGTAAAAAATATAAATCATTTGAAACTTTTTCCCATTTGAGCTTTGATTTTCAACAGCAAATTCCAGGAGATCCAGCTGGTGGAATTCACAACCGTTTCTTCCAGGTATTTACTCATACTCTCCTCTTGCATTTTGATACAAATTTTATGAAGTTTCATGGTCAAATAAGTTTTTTAGGCCATCCCAAAATGAGCGCTGCGGCCCACGTAGATATCGAGGTTTTTTTCAAGTATAGGGATGGATATACGTGGAAAAGGGCCTCAAACCCGCGTACATATGCGACTGTTTTGAAAACATTCACATATGAGGCTGCGCATATGGTTTTTTCAATAAACTAATGAGCAAATTGGCAATTTTTTGTGTAGGATGGTGCTAGAGTGGAGAGAGCATGAGCACGGTGAAGTAGAGGAAGCAATAAGGGCCGACTTAATGGCTCAACAAGCTCTATGTGCATGCGGACTCTACAAGTTTTGGTGTCTTGGTGGTTTGAGGGCCAAACCAAGACTATTATAGATGCTGGTGGACTATTGGGGTCTAGGCTTAGAGTCCTTCCGTATTGATGGGATGTCCCTCACCATAGAGGTGAAGGACATATACTTTATCACAGGGCTTTCTAGACGAGGGGAAGTGGTGAACCTTTGTTCTCATGGTGGGTCAGGTGGTGGCCTAACTATCGATGAGTACATTGCAATGTACTATTATCCAGACACCGAGAAGGCGAGGAGTCAAGTCCCTACCAATGCTATACAGGTGCTGGGCCTAAAGGCCATACTTTTGACACTGGGCAGGATAGCTAGCTTATCATCACTCCACCTCACCTCGTAGCCTCTGATGTTCTATGCAGTGGAGTGCATGAGACCCACGATCTATGACTGGAGTACCACACTACCAAGCAACATGAAACACCAGATCAGTGAGTGTAAGGCAGGAAGGGCGTGGAACTTCGAGTTCAGTAGTATTTTGAGCATGTTTTTCTTTGAGCGTGTTCCAGGATTGAGCCCTAGAGTGGACGTTACTCTCCACGGTGTTCGAGATCCGTCCCAACGGCATTGGGAAGATGCTATGCGCAGACTAGGGGGTGGTAGGGTGGCCAACCCATATCTAGCTGACTTCTTTCCATGGTGGCGATGACAAATAGTTTCCATCGATGACTACCCCTATGCAGGGATAGATTTCGGGGGGGACCCGGACATGCCGCTACCACCAGGATCGGCATATGGTGACATAAGTAATGAATCTCAACCCTCTCTTTTTAAATTTTTTGAGTTATTTAATTTTTTTGTGTTTTCTTGATTATATGGAATAAAAAAGACATGTTTTTTCACAACAACGCATAGTGACATCTACCATTTGTGTGCATATGTGGGACCATAGCGGCCATAAAGCTTCCCTCATCATAGACGGAGGGGAAGAGGAGATGACATCATAGGTGTGGATGTGGAGCGAACGCTCCAGAGCATTCATACGAACTTTGTGAGACTGACTCATAGAGTTCCCATGGTGCAAGTCAAGGAATTTCCTGAGGCTATGCAGTGGTAGGTGGTGGGTGTACCACGTGCATGGGTGTGTTTATTCCGATGGCTAGCTAGAGTCGTAGTGACCTTACATGATCACAACCCTCCTCCTCCTCCACAGGATTAGACACCTGGGAGTGTATACATTTTGTACTACCGTGTATTATATGATGGTGGCTTGAAAGCCCCAATTTTGTATCATGACATTATGTATTATCCTATTTTTGGATGTATATAAAAAGTTTTATGGTGATCGATTTATTTATTTACATGTGTAAAAATTGTGTTTGTGATTAATTTATTATGAATGAAACAAATGCCAATCTAACACGTAGTTAGCATATGAGTCAGCAACTTGCAGATTATTATTTCTTGGAATGTGTATATATGTTATATTGTCAAATTTCCGTTCTAACAATATCACATGCAATAATCTCCTCAATAATGTCCGATCTCTAACATGGTACAAACCATTCAGCTGTAACACTACTAACTCTGAATCAAGACGTACCTCAACAAAGAGAACACCTTGTAAAATGACATCCCCTAGAAGCTCGATAATGATGCTATATTCAGCAACATTGTTGGAAGATGGCCATAGACATACACCTCCTGAAGACAGTACCTGACCCATAGGAGCATAAATCACCCAAGCAGCAGAGGCTGAGTGTTGAGTGTGATAGCTTGCACCATCCGCGAATCCTATGTAGGTGGAAGATTCCATTGACATCTGCCAAAATAAACGGAAACTAATCACAAACTTGATCACGATAAGAGAAAGACCTAACTATGCAAAACTATACAATAATATACAATAAGCAGCCTTGGCTGAAAATCATGCATGGTATTTCTTAATATAGAGCCCATTTCTAGGCTCCGCCAAGGACGTCCCTTCGTAATCCACTAACTCATAGGAACCCTTCTCTAACATGCGCTTGACCACGTAAGGACCACGCCACATAGGATTAAATTTCCCTGCCCCCAAGGGTTCCTTCGGTTGATCCCACAAAAGGACCAAGTCTCCCTCACTAAACATCCTTGGATGGACATACTTATTGTATTGGGCCTTTACGCGATGCTTATTAACCTCTAAAGCCACCAAGGCATCCTGACGCTACTCATCAAGTTGCTCGCGGTGAACCAAACACTCCTCCAAAGGTGAAGTGTCTGGTAAGAGTTCCACAGCTAGCTTCAATGAAGGAATCTCACATTCAACCGACAATATCAACTCCACTCCATGTACTAGTTGATATGGAGAAAAACCAGTGGCAGTCTTAATAGCAGTTCGATATGCCCACAAAGCAGGATATAACATAATGTGCCAATTGTTCTTGCTTCGTGCGATGGTTCGTTGGAGAATGGATTTGAGTGATTTATTCACTCACTACTACATTTCGATCCAAAATCCAATGGAAAAATCTGATGGTGCGTGGATTTCTCTTTTTAAACTTACCAAAAATCACAAGGATACATTTTTTTTTGTAAATGTGGCCACAAGCGTTGGTGAAGTGATAGCTATTCTCATAACCATCGGTTAAGCGACGGCATGTTAGTAAGCATCGCTTAAGCAACGGAGAGTTAGAAAGCATCGTCACATATCCGACGCTTTGGGCACTCTTTAAAGTAATAACGTTGGAACCATTCTTTCAAGGAAAAATAGTAGTATTTTAAAAGTGATCACCCTTCTGAATATATAAAAAACAAAACAAAATATATATCATTATATAAACAAAACAATTATAAATAAATAAATAAAAACAAACCAAAATTCAAAATAAACTCGTGCTCCCCATGATTCTTTCATATTATTTGAACAATTCCATCAAGAGAGACTGTGGACCGCACCCTAGCACCAAACACCACTCATACGATTTGCAGACAAGGAGACCCGCCCAACTTGTAAACAAGGAGATCGATTACACCCCACTTTCCAATGAGAAGAGGGATAACAAATTTTGGATGTGAGCCAGCTACAAAAATGGTAAGCGAAAACCTTGTTTGGTTCAGAAACCCTGATAGGGATTTTTATTTAAGATTGTATATTTTGTTGACTAAAAGGGATCACTCATACGATTTGCAGACACGGAGACCGATTACACCCCACTTTCCAATGAGAAGAGGGATAAAAAATTTTGGACGTGCGCCAACTACAAAAATGGTAAGCCAAAACATTGTTTGGTTCAGAAACCCTGATAGGGATTTGATTTAAGATTGCATATTTTGTTTACTAAAAGGGATCACTCATATGATTTGCAGACAAGGAGACCTGCCCAACTTGTAAACAAGGAGACTGATTACACCCCACTTTCCAATGAGAAGAGGGATAACAAATTTTGGAAGTGAGCCAGCTACAAAAATGGTAAGCCAAAACCTTGTTTGGTTCAGAAACCTTGATAGGGATTTTGATTTAAGATTGCATATTTTGTTGACTAAAAGGGATCCAACACAAATCATTGAAAAACATGCACAAATAGCTTGGGATTAAACTAGGAAACTATAAACAATGTCATTGATAGCACTATTGTTAGACCAATGCCCAAATTGGATACAGGGCCAAGAATTTGCATTCCTAACTTTCTCGTTATACCAATAAAAAAATAAGAAAACCCCATTGGATTAAAAAGGGAACCAGAGGGGGGAAATGCACAATTGGCTCATACTACCTCATTCTCAACACGTGAGAGTCTAGGAGACCTAGAACATGATAAAAATTTGCATGCTTGTGTGCTTAGAAATGGTTTTGGATCACTGTTTGTAATGAGCACTGTTATTCTAATGTATATGAAATGCAAAAAGTATATATGATGTCTACCAAATGTTTGACAAAATGCTTAATTTAGACCTGGGGTTATTCAATCTTCAATCCTATTAATCAAGGAGATAGTAGCAAGGAATATAATGATGAAGCAGTGAATCTATTTTGTCAACTAGTATGAACAAGATTGAACCAAATTATATTACCTCCACCATTTTTCCTAGGGTGTGCTAGCTTAAAAGCTCGTGGATAGGGGTGGGATAGGGAAAGCAACTCTATGCACAAATAACGAAATCTGTGTTTCGGCACAATATTTTTAACAAGTCTGCTAGATATTGTAGCATAGTTGATGCATATCAAGTGTTTGAAAATATGACTGTACAAAATAATATAGTTATAGGTACCACAATGATAGATGGCTACACTCAGAAAAGGGTTGATAGATGAGGCCTTGAAACTATTCCTCATAATACAATGTGCAGTGTTAATCCCAATCGAATCACCTACCCCACTATTCTTCATGCATGTGTGAACTTAGCTTCTATGGAAGAGGAAAACAAATCGATGCTCACATTATCAAATTGGGGTTGAGTTGGATATTTTTGTTTCTAGTACCATTGTAGGCATGCATATTAAGTGTAGGGGAGTGTAACGCCCCAAAAAGGCATTATTGGAATACAATCAATTTTTAATTTTTTTTCAAAGTCACAACTAGAGTCTTAATTTCAGAGTAAAGAAGAGTAGGAAGATATTATTAAATATCAACCAATCTCAAAGTAAGAGCACAACATACAACCAATAATGTCCTACAAATCAAGGCATCCACTCAGTTTTATATGCAACAATACTTAGTTTAATAATCACAACACAGAGTGCCTATAAATACTATGCTCAATACTATGCTCCTTCAAGTCCAAGTGTTGATCCATATCGATTGACCATGAGCACACTACTAGTCAGGGGGGAATTCACACCCAAAGTTCAATTTTCCACCCAGCCAATGCAATATCTTATCAATAGCAACATTCCTCCTATCTTTTGAGATGTAAACACTAGCTCCTATCTCGACGAGCTAAATAATTCTCACAATTTTCATTTGAAGGAACCTTCCAACAACTCATTGATAAAATAGGGACACATCCTATTAAATAAGGAAGAATTGACGTGGCATATGAAGGCACACCTAAAGAGCAAGTATATTCATGAGTTTCAGCTACCATAGGAACCTGTTTTTGCATTCTTTTAGCTACCATAGAACCTTATTTTCAATCATAGTCAGCCATATGCGGTTCTTTATGATTGAATATAATGTTTAGTCTGTTCTAACTTTTACCTGTCTTCATGTTTCCATGTTTTCATGTTTCTGTCTAAGAAACTCTAGTAATATTTTTTTTACCAAGAATTCCCCTTGAGAATAGTGTTATGAATAAAAATATGATTTAATAATAATATATGTCTGTATGTTTTGATTCACTGTATTTGTTGCTCATCGCTTGCAGAGAAATGAGGAACCATTAAATGAATGCCAAACTTCTAAGCAAGATGCTAATGAAGACTACTGGAGGGACCAGCTGCTTGTTAATTCCCTTGTATCCTCAGCTGTTGCCAAAGGATTATGTAAGGACAAAGAGCAAGAAAAGGAAGAAGCAATAGCTAGAATGTATTCAAATATTGAAGCTGTCATCAAGAAAATGGGATCAGAGTTGCATAGAAGGTGGGTAAAGTCTGATTGCATCAGGCATATTCTTTTATTTATAAGTGAGATAAGATTTTCCGACCTGGCCAAAAATAAAGATTTGGCTTTCAATTCCTGTCAGAAAAAAGCGATTGACAACTTTTACTGCTTACATTAGAAGAAATGGGATTGTTATTTAGGTGCTATTGATCATTCTTCATGACCTAATATTTTATTGTCTTATCACTACCAAACTCATAGTAGGTAACACCCTAGTGCCTCTGGAACATGTAGCAGGTTGCATCAATCTCCAGGGGACCTTCATCTTATCATACTTTTTCATTTTTTTTCTATGCCAGGCTAGAGGCGTCCGAGAAGAAAGCTCAATTATTGAATGCATAGGTTCAGTCCCTAAGGCAAGAGAAAAACAATATCAAGAGCAATCTTGAGAAGGCAGAGATTGAGGTGAGATGACAACAATGATGGCAATGTTTGAACTTTGAGATGAATTCTTTTAGAGATGAAACTCTTTGAATTTTTTTTTTAAAACAATAGGCCTGATCTGATGCAATAATGATTTCTGCAGATATTTTAAGTGTTGACAATTTGAAAATCTTCACTTTCTGCACATATTTTACATGCCGATAATTTGAAAACTTCACTTTCTATACATATTTTAAATGGAAACAATTTCAAAACCTTCTCTTTCTGACACTCATTACTAGTTAGTTAACATCTTTTAAGGCATGTTAGGTGCAATTACTAAATGAAGAGAATAAGGAGCTTAGACTACTTCTACGTGGGAAATATCAAGAGTCAGATGGCTGTGTTATATCTCCTCTTCAAACAAAAGTAAGTAAAGCAGTACCATTTCCGGCCGTATTTAGTATGATCCAATTTGAGAACTACGAATATGGTTTTCTATAATTCAAAAGTTTGAAGCTTTCAATTGCTTATGAAAAGGTTGTTTTACCATTTCACTAGAGAATTTAATTTGAACTCATTAGTTTATTCAGAAGAGTTATGAGTCATGACTCTTTAAAATGAAAGCGACAATGATTGTACTTTCAAATAGCATCATTACATAGAGTGTTTCAATTTTATGGGTTACAAGACTTGCTGTCAGTGCTCAGCTATAGACAGACCAGCAGAACACACAATTTACTATAATATTTTTCATTTTCCTTATTTGCTAAAATGTTCTTTATGTTCGCCAAATTTTATAAAAGCCTCTATAGAACATTCATACTTGTGGACCATTTTCCTTGGGGCATATGACTGATCAGCTGTATTCATAGCTTTCCAATGAACTTATCATCTCCATGCATTGTGATGCAATGTTAATCATTTGATCCAAAAAGTCATCTCTGCTATCATCAGATGCTACAAATTATATTATAGGCAGTGAGAAGAAACATTTGAAACCTCGATCACATCAACAGAGTCCTCAAAGCTTTTGTTGCAGATCTCTTAAAGGGAAGAAACACTTCTTTCCTATGTATGACTAAAGAGATCAATTAGCTTGCTCAAATTACTATTTATCAACCGAATCTTGTTCAGAAAGTAAATTATAGTCTTGCTATTGTTAAATTCAACATGAGATGTCATTCTCAAGAACCAAACCCTTCTCCAGCATCTTATTGATGAGTAATTATGCTTCAAAGTTATTATTTTCTTTGCAAAGCTCTCTGATTAAGGCTGTATATGTTTTAACATTTGGTTCAAAACCATTTTCCTCCATTGCTTTTAGTTTCTTAAGGCATCTTTCAGTTTCTCCATCCTCAAGAAGACCATCAATTAGCATTGTCCATGTCCCTTCATCAAGACTATAACCACTTTGTAATACAATTCCCAAACAACCTTTCCACTTCTTGTGCCTTGCCTTCTTTGTAGAGTCCATGAATCACAGAATTGTACAAAGACAAGCTTGGTTCATAACCATTTTCAACCATTCTATGCAAAAGCTCCAGAGAATAGATGCAGTTTCCCTGTTTACATTGCACATTAATTAGAGATGTATAAATTGCTTCATGAGGACAAAGGCCTCTGTCTTGCATATTTTTTATCAGCTGATCTGCCTCTAGGAGTCTGCCACCCTTACATAATCCTGCAATTAAGGCACTATAAGTATCTACAGTAGAATGACAATACTTCTCCATCGTTTTTTCAAGAAGCTTGAATGCAAGATCAATGTTTATTTCATGTGGCATTCCATCCAGGGACTGAATTTCATCTAATCTACCATGATCTGAACTTCCTATTGCATCCTCATCAAGAATCACGTGTCCTTTTTGTATTTTGTTTTATTGAACTATACCACTCATAAGCACGCAATAAGTTCAATAATTAGGCTGGCATCCCTCATCAAACATCTTACTTAATAGATCAAAATCATGATCCATCCTACCTAATATGATGTTGCCATCAATTAATGATGTGTAAGTATTCGAGATGCAAAGAGAATTACAAGAAATGGCGAACAAAGATGAAGAATCTGTCTTCATCCCAGGAAGCCAGTAATTACTACAGTATACTTATCTTCCATTTATATAGTTTTGCATTTGACTATAAGTTCAGTAGTACTTCCACTTCTGTGTTTGTGTTTTCTTTTTAATGTAATTTGTGACCTTTAGGCTAGTGCCATAATATGTGTTTGTGTTTTCTTGTTTTCTTTTTAATGTACTTTGTGACCTTTAGGCTATTGCCATAATCTGTGTTTGTGTTTTCTTTTTAATCTACTTTGTGACCTTTAGGCTAGTGCCATAATCTGTGTTTGTGTTTTCTTTTTAATGTACTTTGTGACCTTTAGGCTAGCGCCATAATGTGCTCTATAGGGTTAGTGCCATAATCTGTAGATATTTTACTCATTGATAAGGTTCTTCTTAGTGCTGTACATAGTCCAAAAAATTTCTACACAAACATAATGGATCATAGTACTTATAGTTAAGGATTGTCATGTACTTATATTCCTTGGATTTTTGGCAGATATATTCCTACAGCAAAGAATAGGTATTCTTGGAAGATTGATAGAAGAATTAAAGAAATATTGAATTCTATAATTCTAAGTAGGTTGGAGCCAAGATCAACAATAGGAACTCATGTTGGCTATGGAAATGACTTGCTTGGAATCATGATGACTGCCAACCAGAAAGAATTGGGTGGGTCTCAAAGAAATCTGAGCATGACTATTGATGAAATCATGGATGAATGCAAGAAATTTTTCTTTGCAGGCCATGAGACAACTTCCAGTCTAGTAACCTGGGCAGTGTTTTTACTAGCGCTAAATTCAGAATGGCAAGATATATTAAGGAAATAAGTTATCAGTATTTGTGGCACAGATATACCAGATGCAAACATGCTTACCAGGATGAAATCGGTGTGTATTTCATATCATTTATTGGATTTTTTTAACCAACCATACTATAGCCATAATTTTTGTTTGAAAGAATCAATACTTTTGTGCCTAAAAACGTCGACAATTCTGGTTTCGATCTGTATAGGCATTTTTGCTCCAAAAGCTAAAACTTCTCCCAAGTTGAATGGACTAAATACCTTAGGAAAGGTTGTTAGACTAATTACCTTAAGAAAGAGATACAATTTAGATAGTTTTTTTAATTGATGACAATAATAATGAGCTACAACATGGTTACTTCAAAGTCAAAACTCTCTATTAAATTATAGACCTCTGGCCATGTGGCACATTCCAAATTTCCTGTCTAAAATAAGATAGAGGGAGAAGTTGACACCCGAAGAAAAGTGAATTTCTCTTTGCAGTTGCCACAACTCCAAAAATCACATAGCTATAACTCCTAACTTGGAAGTCATCTCCATGCAACCTACTATGAAGCTAAACCAGTAAGGTACAATGTTCCATAGTTTTAACCTATTCACACTGGCTTTTCCATTATTATCCCTCTTTTTCCTTGTTATTATGACTCTTCTTTAACATTCTTAGTAACTAACTACAAAATTATCGCTATTAATCCTTTTCTCTGGCTTGTTGTGCGTGGTGAATTATTCTTTCCATATCTCCCCATGGTTGACGTATCTACAGCAATTTTATTAGGATAGTCTTCTTGTACTCAATTCCTAGCTCCCCAGGGTTTTCTATTATTTGTTCTTTTCCATGAAGTAATCAATTCCTAGCTCCCCAGGATTTTCTCTTATTTGTTCGTTGACATAAATTACTCAATCCCTAGCTCAACAGGATGGTTGTATTCCTTTCAAAATGCTAATATCAATTTTGTTGTGATGGTCATGGTATTATTCAATTCATGACCTAAACCTTTGAAGGTGAGGTTTGGAGTATTTGGACCTCTCCTCTATAGATAAACCAGTATGAAAAAGCTGCAGTTTTACCTAGAATTTGCTCTAGCTATTCTTAAATTTGGATTTTCCATTATTTTCAGAATCTGATATCTAAAATGTGAAATATGTTCCTGGAATATTTGTTCTGTAGTCAAGTCTCAAAGTGCCCCATCATCATATTCTTCTACTGCTCGATGATCTGTTTTATACATAGGGCTTAATCTTTTTGACGACGACTGGATTACAGCAACTATTAGCATCTAGGGAAATATTGCCTCATCTCTTTCTTGGTATGATTATATGCCAACCATGCTATTATTTGTGATTTTTTTGGTAAAACAATGCATTAATTGGTAATTTGGAAAAATTCCAGGCAGCCAAGAAATAGTTTTCCCGGGAGGGGGTGTTGGAGGTTGGTACAGTCTGTTCCTCTTAAGACTTAAATGTACAACCCAGTCTGAGTTATCCAACTACTGACCTTGGAACCATAATTTTATGGCTGGCCCCACCTTCTGGTGGGTTGTTTCCTTTACTGTAAATGTTTTGGAAACCAGCGAGCAGTCCACTTGGAATTATTTTGGAAACCAAAACACTATGGAATTGTCTGCAGGGACATCTTCGGACGTAAACATCTGCAGAAGTTCTGTATAGCTATTTCTGAGTACTGGTAAAGTTTCTAGGTAAAAGTTAAAACACACAGATAGACACACATATATATGTTCCTTTTCTTTTCTAATCTATAGCAGGTAGGTCTCACACAGCCCTAACCAAAAAACCCAGAAAAAGAAAATAAGTTCATGTACATACTATAGTATATATGCATATACATAAATGCATAATACTTTTATATATATTTATATTCTATAAATATTGTTACAACTTACGACTTCATATGTATAAATATTAATAGTCTGATATGCAAAAATATTTGTATTTAAATAATGTCTTTGTGTACATGTGGAGACATAGAGAGAGATGTTTCACTGTACCATACAATTTTAAATTGTCATTTTAGAAGCTTGATATATTTCCAATTTTCAGTGACATAGCTTAGAAACTATGCAGATCAGGCAACCCAAAATGAGATCAGTATATTTGCACTGTAGCACATTTTATACCATTTCCAGGGTGGAGGTCACAGAGTTGTTGGCACTTGGATGGTGTAATAGCATGTGCGAGCTCCCTGCGTTTACAAATCTGGAACAACCAAGAGAACACTCAACACATGTACTTGCCAATGGGGAACACTCTTAAATCTTGATACAATCGGGTACATGAGTTGGATTACTCCACTTTTCATGTTGTATTCAAGCATGCTTTATTAAGAAGAGATGGCATACTGTCTTGTATCCATGGATAGTCTAGGACTCTAGCCATTGTAGTCTTGCTAGTGAGAGTTTTTTGGTTGTCCCTTCACATCTTGGGTGACCACTTGCTTGTCTGTCATAGGATTTTTTATATGGGTCACTTCCTCTATTAGAAAGTGGCTTGAGATATAATCTGGTCTCATTCTAAATAACATTCTTTAGATCAACTACAAAGTGAACCATTGAGGTTGTGCAGGAATTGCCACTGTGATCAAAATAGATGAGCACATAGGTCTGTCAGGCAGTGCTTTATCTATTGAATAAGCCCTAGACCAAGCAGATCTTGTAGAAGACAACCTTAAGAGGGGGTATTTTATGGTGTACTATTACATAATTGAATGTTATGGTGTGCCATGGCATTATCAGTATTGGAATTATTGGTGTTAATCTGGGCAAGATATACATTATGGGCATTATCAATATTATGTGGAGTGACTGCTACAGTAAGAAATTAATTGGATGGGAAATTTTTGAAACTCAGAACATCCAATAATCTTTTCCAGGCATGTATTTGTGCTTCTCATTATAAATATCATCCGTCTATTATTTTGAATTAATTTTCTCACCATTTTTCTATGTTATGTTTGTTTAATACAATGATGTGAATGGAATGTGAGATAACTGATAAATGCTATGATTAAATGTGCCCAAATAAATCATGAAAAAGAAAACCATACACACTTATTAGTGCATCGACAGTCAGGGATTCAATTGAGTTTCAAATAGTGGGTATCTAATTAGCATCCAAAGTACTTGTAGAAAGTACTGAACCAAGTTAGTGAACATAATATCAGAGAAAGTTTAGCTCTTAGACAAGTTGGACATTTCATGGTCTTGGGGTCAGATGAAAATCATTGTTGTTGCAAAGACAGTGAAATGAAACAATGTTGTATTTTGATTATGCACAAAATTTAAAATATCTGATAGCCATGACAGTGAAATGAAATCTCTTTTAAACTGTTCATTTGTGCCAACTGTAGATACAGGGATCCACAGAAAACCAACTAGTAGTGAATCCAATTATTTTCCAATAATGCAGTTTTTACAATGTGTAGATATGAAACCTTTCTTGGAAAACTGGAAAATATGTGTAACCATTTGATGATCAATGTCACATTGTGACTTTTGGTTGAAATAACTTCAAGGGAAACTCTACTAAATGCCTCATGCTACATATTTATTACATGGAAATAAAAATTAAGCAAAATAACTTAATTACCCACAATTGCCCAAATTATTGCTGCACAATGAATGATAACATTGTAATTTCAATCAAAATCATGAGAGATCTCGTTTCATTATCAAAATTTATAGTGAAATCATTAATGTCTAAATTTAGAGAAGATAACAGTCTAAATTTTAAAATTATAATCATTGACGTCTATATAATCCGATAAGTGTTGGGCATTGTTCATACTCCATAGTACTCCAGGTAATTTTTTAAAAAAAAAAATTTCAAAAACCGTCGCTTAAGCGATGGCTGCAGGAAATTTTTTTTTTTTTTAAATTCAAAAACCGTCGCTTAAGCGACGACTGCAAGTAATTTAAAAAAAAAAAAAAATTCACAATCGTCACTTAAGCGAGGCTTACGTTTAAAGTTTAATATGGATTAGATGTCGGATAAACGACGATGTACATTTAACCGATGATTTACTAATCTGTCGCTTAACCGACAGATTGAAAAGATGTCGGATAACCGACGAAAATCCATCGACGCTTAAAAAAAATCATAGTGCCGTACATGCGACAGGGAAGTGTAGAAAATATGACAATACGGTCGTCGGATTTTTGGTTAAAATGTAGTAGTGACTGCCTCTACTTGTCCATTCTCTTGAGGGTAGTAAGAAGAGGAGTGCTCTTGCTTATACCCTAACTTCGATGCCAACTCTTCCATCATATGGTTTTGAAAGTGTGATCCATGGTCAGTGACAAGCTCTTTCGGAATCCCGAACCGAGTAATAATTTTGTTGAATACAAAGTGGGTAGCTGTCTCACCGTTGGATTTTACTGTAGACATAGCCTACACCCATTTCGTGAAGTAATCAATAGCCATTATAATATGATGGTGCCCCCCAGCTGAAGCTGGGTTGCAATGCATAAAATTGAGCCCCCACTTAGTGAAGGGACCGGCAGTGATAATGGGATGTAACGAGGAAGGTTTCAAGCGCATATTATGTGTGAACACATGGCAAGGGTGGCACCTCTTGACCGCATCAATGCAATCCTTAAAGATCGACGACCAGAAATAACCCGCTCTTAAAATATTTTGAGCTGTAGAAATCCTAGATAAATGACCACCACACGCCCCTCCATGGCAATAGTTTAGCACTACCTCAGCCTCATCATGAGTTAAACAACGCCGTAAAATCGAATCTACCCCACGATGGTACAAAGTATTGTCCACTATGAGGTAGTTCTTAGAGACATGATGTAATCGTCATCATTCATCTCGCGAGAGGTGAGTAGGGGTCTTCAGTGTTTGTAAATATATTATGATATCCCCATACCATGGGTATAACATTGAGATTAAGAAGATGTGTTCATTGACAAACGTATCTTCACAAACCAACTCCTCAGCCTCGCTCAGGAAATACGATATAAGCTCTGCAAAGATTAAATATTTCTTCGATTTTGCCGAGACAAAATCGAGATCAAATTCTTGCAGAATGACAATCCATTTATTATATTTTCCCCCAATCATCCTTCTGGTGAGGATGAACTGAAACGGATTGACATGGGTCACTACCAAGGTCTGGCGAAGGAGAATATAATGTCTCAACCGCTAAACCGCATGTACGGTAGCTAAAGCAAGCTTCTCGACATGAGAATAATGAATCTATGCGTCAATAACATTCTATCTCAGATAATATATGGCATTCTCTTAGAGCTGTTCATCCTCTTGAACCAAAACCATGCCAATCGTCTCTAAAGACACGGCCACATATAATAAGAAGTCACGGCTATAATCCAGAGGACTAATCATCGAGGCCGATGCTAGGGATTGCTTGAGTGCATCAAAGGACTCCTAGGCTCGCTCATACCAATCAAAGGGGGCGTCTTTCTTCAAGAGGCGCATGAATCCTCTAGTCAAATTGGCAAAGTTGACAACAAATCTTCGTAAGAAGTTTTCCATGCCTTGCAAACACTAAAGATGATGAATATTTCTCGGGGGAGACAACTGAAGTATTGCCTCAACCTTCAAAGGGTCGACTCTTATACCCTCTTTAGAAACAATGAATCCTAATAACCGACTTGACTTCACACAAAAGATGCACTTATGAGGGTTTAATCAAACTGAATAGTGGCGGCATATTTCGAATACCAATCTCAAGTGATAGGAATGACGCATTCTCATATGAGAATGAGCAGCGAGGTCATCCAAAAATACTTCAATAATTGACTTGAGATCGTGGAAGATCAAGGTCATCTCTCACTGAAATGTATCTCTGGTGTTTTTAAGGCCGAAAGGCATTTTCTGATATGCAAACGTTCCCCAAGGACAGATAAATGCGGTCTTATGTTGGTCCTCAGGTTTAATCTGTATCTGATTATACCCGAAAAATCCGTCCATGAAATAAAACACCTCGCTACCCGCACACTCATCCAAAATCTAATCAATAAATGGTGTGGGGAATTTGTCCTTAGGACAGGCATGATTCAAATCACGGAAACTAGTACATATGCGGATCACTCCTTGCTTCTTATCCACCAGAACAGGGTTTGAAACCCACTCCTTCAACGAAATAGGATAGATGAAACCAGATTTCAACAACTTCTCTATCTCTGCCTTAATAGCGGGTGCTTTCCTAGGATTCACCGCGCGTAAACGCTATCAAACAGGCTTAGCGTTGGGGTAAGTCTTAATCTCATGTTCGACAATTCGAGGGTGAATACCTGGAATCTCATCGTAAGACCAAGAAAAAATATCACAGAATTCCTTAAATAGCTTGGTGTACTCAAGAATCTCAACATGGGAACATTCCGCCCCAATATATACATTCTCTATCGTACCAGGATTGCGAGAGATGTTGATAGGAATCATTGAAGATATGTTTGCCATGTTTCCATCAGCCATCAGACTAGGAGAGATTAATGGAATGATAGGACTACCAACTCTCTAACTAAGAATCACCCTAAAATCCTCATTCTCTAAGCAGTCAAGATATGGAAGAAAGTACGATTGATGATGGAGTTTCTCCCATGGTGGCTCAACTCTCGACATAGCCTCGATAATCGCTTCATCGAAATGGAAAACCGTATCAAGGCAGTCGTGCACATGAGAAGACTATACTGCCCATGTCGGCAGCAGACTTGAGATTAGCTTGATAAGCTATCATAACTACAGGCAACGGCACATCCATCATGACGAGCTCACTTGGGGTACTCGGTGCAGGAATAATCCAAGGATCTTCCATATGATTCATGCGAAAAGACACTGATCTCATAGATGTCAAAGCCTCATAAAAACTAGATCCTATCATGAGGATCGGTGCAGGACAAATAAAGCTTCCCATGAGGGATGGGTACATGCCTACACCCACACTCCCAGTTGCTGGCTGAGAATGTTCAACGATCGGGATCGAAGCTCCCGAAGATGCAGTTACAGACAGATTCTTGAATCCCATTTAATCAATCGTTACAATCTTCCCATTATGTGGAAAGCATATAACGTGGAACAAGGAAGAAGCAACGGATTTCATACTGTACATCCAGTTCCTACCCAGCAAGAGATTGTATTCAAGGGGCGCATCAACCACCTCAACCTCTATCGCAATGGTCTTTCCTCCCAAACAGACTTTAAGGGAGAGAAGGATACCATGCGGCCTAAAAGATCTCCCATCAAACAAAGTTAACATGGTCACTGATTTAGATAGATTAGGGGAACCCAGACCCTTCCAGCAGGATAAAGACATCACAAAAGCAGCAGTGCCCTTGTCAATCACAGTACGCTTGATGATCATATTAAGACATTCTACATGCACCAAAATAGACACATAGTAGGGCAAGCGAGAACGAAGTCCTACGGTTTCAAATTTAATCACAGAGGAGTAATCATCATTGTTCACACCAAGGGAAGAAAGAAATTCCTTCCTTTGCGAAGGACAACTCTGAAGCACTTCCAATGCAGACATCACATAAGAAGTATGACCCAAATCCTCGACAACTGAATAATTCTGGGCGGCTCAGGAATTTGGATTATGCCCTGAACGCTTAAGGACTCCCTTAGGAATGTGAGGTGAAACCTCATGTTTATCCACAGGTTTCTCAATATGCAAAGGGGACCCTGGAGGATCAGGTTCTTTTCCTGGGATGGGTTGTGATGAACTATAATCTTTCGCACACGTCACAACTTTCGCAGCACGGACCATATTAATGCACCCACGACCACTAGTCTCAGGCGGATCATGATCATCATCAGACTGGTCATGGTACTTTTATTTCATATTTTGATTATGTGGTAAAGGGTTAGTTAGCACAGCTGGGCCCTGTGCCAAGAATCTCGAAGCTTCCTTAATACGAGGGCACAAATAAGTGAGGTGATCGTCCTTACATAACTTGCAAGGGAACTTAACCTTATGTTTAGTTTGCTTGTTCCCCCCAGCATTCCAACTGTTCTTGTCATTACTATTAGCATTCTCATTCTTATACCCACCCTTATGATTATTTTTACCCTTTTTTTCTATTCCGTCCGGGCTGCTAGTTACCCTTCTGGTCCGACGATTGCACAGAAAGTACATTCGCCGTTTGGGAGGGTTGAGACGAAGCTGTAGCTTGTCCCAAAGAAAATTAGTTGATTGACAACTGACCAACTTGTTTTGCAACTGAATCCACAGGTTTCGCACTTGCACAACCCACAATGCCATCGACATGTGGTCCAAGTTTGACTTTGGGGTGAAAACTAGAATGCGGAGCATTGGGAATAATCTCATACAACAAACCAGACTGAGCATAGATCAAGTCAAGTTCCTGTGCCCTAAAAATTGCTTGTTCCTCATTGTGCACTCTGGATGTAGAAACATCCTTTGCTATATACGGAAATAACGACTTGAGGAACCACTCAAGGAGGAACTTCGGCGGTATAAAAGATTTAATTAATCTCTTCTGTCTACACCACTCTTGAATATGATCAGAGATATGTGTGGCTTTATCTTTCTGAAATTTCGACAAGAGTTTAGTACCAACGTCATAAGGAGAATAAGCAAGTTGTTGATACCTGCCTCCATAAGGTGAAGAACCCTGTCCATACAGCGTCCCATAATATGGTCCATAGGTCATCACATGCGATGCCCCATGAGACACTCCGTAGGTAGAAATATACGCTTCGGAAGTAGAAATATACATACCGTAAGTGGAGATATATGCATTGGAAGTAGTAATATGACCGCTAGAAGCATGGACATAACCTCCCAAAGCAACGGGTGGTATGCAAACTTGAGACAAAATCGGTCTAGTAACTGCAGTACGGACCTGACTCGTAGCCATGTGCCGACTTGAAGGACCACGTGATTAATGTGGATGGTGGACATTTGAAGAACTAGGGACCGAGGATGAAGGGATATGAGTAATCAAGTATGTACTATTCCCTATCATCACTCATCTTGGATCCTAATAGGATCGCTAACCCTAGACCTAGGAGGAATATATGATGTAACTTCCACCGCTAGGATGGAAGGTGCGATGTGACTAGTGCTCCCAAACCTCTCTGCATGGTAAGGAATGAGAGTGCCCCTAGGCATAGTGTTAGGCTCGAAGTTAGATTCGACATGGAATGTCAAATCATGCATAGGAAAACTAGTCATACCATAACTACCATAGCTGGTACTGGCGGGTTCAAAATGAGTCTCGACGTCCTCGTGCATGCCATACCGGTAACGTGTCAATGGGGAGTCAACCCTAGAGTGAGTAGGTATATCATGCATGGTTCCTATCTCAGAAATCACAGGACCTAACTCAGCTAAGTCGGGTGAAGGATCGTAAGTAGGAGTAAATTCCCCATCGTCTACACGAATGGGAGGAGGTGGTTCAGGAATACCTTCTGAAGAATCTCCCATGGTGTGTGAATCAATGTGTGACATAGTCCACCTAGACTATCTAGGTCTCTCTCCCAAAGGAGGAGGAGAAGTAGAAGGTTTAAGCCCTGCTAAATAATGAGAATGACGAGGAGCCACACTAGAATCCATAATGAATAAAAAAATGAAAAAGACTCTATATTTACGCAAACCCTAGGCTAACTATCATGCAAAGAGCAATCAGTAATAAAATCTAAATCCAAATGCAAGCAAACAAGGGTTGGATAAGTGAGCTCCCGAATGAAGCAGGTATGTCTCCCCTAGGAGAGGCTTGAGACTCCCATACACAACAAGCAGATGTATGCAACCAATTATTGTGGCCCTTAGCTTCAACGCATAAAGTGACTGTGCTATCCGACCCCAACCTGGCCGGGACACCCACAGAATAACCCCTACAAAGGACCCCCTCGATATCCTAGGTAAGGCCACTGAGGTCACCTCAATATAATCAATGCTCAGGCAGACAGTCACAGGCGGGATTGACTGTATGGGCAGGGTAGCAAATCCTGAAACTCTCGAAAGAGCCCCTAGATACGAATACAATCCTGGAAATATCTCCGGTGCTACTCACTTATGACTAGGGGTCATCCCAATCAATAACCGCTCACACTGCCTCGTGCTTAACTCCCTTTTGAGAGGAGGATCCTAAGAAACACTGGTTATATCAAGGATTTCACACACTCACCTGGATAGACACATACATGTTGTTGTTTAGTGATCTTGGAGAATCAACTTACAATGAACTATTCCAAGATCCTAAAACCTAAGCTTGTTGGTGCACCCTAGAAAAGAAAAGACTGTAGTTCATTTCAATTTAGTGTTGATTTTAGTTCACTTTATTACTAAAAAATTGGATATGGTCATGCAACTAATGGTGTTATGACGCAACATGAAGTAAAATGCACACCTAACAATCAATGCAAATGAATTGTGTCCATGAAAACAGGGTATGCTACTATGTGAAATGCACAATTTTTCTTCAAATGATGAATGCAAAATTTCCTATATGAAGTCCTAACTAGTACTCCAAAGAAAATCTAGTGCAAGTACAATGCAAAATGCAAAATGCAATGCATAATGATAATCAAATGTTTTTGGATTTTTTGAAATAAAATGAGATGCAAAAAGCAAAAGAATGATTCTACAACCCCTAGAATCTGCAAGCACACATAAACAACATTCAAGAAAAGCACTAAGGTAAAAGAACTCTAATGCACTAATCTCAAACAAACAATCAAAAATTCCATGACAAGAACCTTCTTAAAAAAGAAAAAATTAGCCTAAAAAAACATATATGGTCAAAACAGAGGTCTAAACAGACTCAGGCAGTGCCAAAGGAGACTCAACAAATATCAGAATTCACCTAGCAACCATTTAAATTCCACAAAAAGGAAAAGACAAGGGTATACATGACTGTTCGCAGTAAACCCGCGTGTATACGCGGAAATCACAGAGGAACCTGCATGTATACGCGACTGTAAGTCAAAAAATCACATACAGGAAGAAAGGTGCATAAAATCAAGGCAAACAGACAAGCTGAGACAAACTTCACACCAATCAGACTCTACCAGACATACATGCCCCCAGACCCGACACAGAAATAAGAGAGAAAGAGAAATTCAAATTCATTGAATGCCGAAAAAACAACCCCCAAAGGACAACTACTAGGAACTCCCCAGCGGAGTCGCCAATTCTGTTACGGAGAGAATTTCCTATGGCTTGGGGTACCACAACAGAAATCTTGACTCCAAAAATAAATCCTTTCCAATATGCAATAGAAATTAAATGTCTAACACTAAATACCACTTTGGGAGAATATGTACAGAAACTCATTACTGACATACTCCCCTCCATTATCAGATCTCAAGATTTAGATCTTAAGCCCAGAGGCATTTTCTATCAAGGCCTTCAATTCAGAAATTTTTTGACATACTTCTGATTTCTTTTTGAGAAAGAAAACCCATGTATACCTTGAAAAATCATCAATAAAAGTAAGGAGGTACCTTGATCTATTCATGGATGTGACAGGCATCGGATCACCGATATCAAAATGTATCAGCCCCAATATGCTTGTAGCTCGGCTTGCCTTCCCCCGATCAAACTTGTGCTAAGGGTGTTTTCTAATCACACAACCCTTGAAGATTCTCGTGGTTGCCTTGATGACTGGGAAGCCTTCAACCATGGATTTTTTCTATAATTACTGCAAATATTTGAAATTAAGATGGCCAAACCTCTCATGCCACATCCTACTAACCTCATTTCCATGAGTTAGCAGAGCAGTGGGATTTGCATCGCCAACAAAGTGAGAGAACTGTTACGAAGAGAAATTCCTATGGCTTGGGGTACCACAACAGACAGCTTGACTCTAGAAATCAATCCTTTCCAATATGCAATAGAAATTAAATGTCTAACACTAAAGGATCAGACCTTGTACCTTATTCCAGACGGTTGAAGTAGATCCCCGTTGAGCTTTCTAACTTTAGCTTGAATTGATAGATTAATTCCTCAACAAAAAGTAAACAATACAAGGATTCTATATATCATGGTGTTAGATCTATTCTAGCATATATAATCAATAATGTATAAGAATTTGACATAATCCAATGGATGAAAATATTCATTCAAACACACATTATTGGATAGGAAAAGATATTTCTATTAATATAAATCAGAGATTACAAGATACAACCTCTGTCGGCACGTATGCGAACCGGAGAAACTGAATCCCCCACTTAGGCCTCCACCACTTCAATCCTCCATCACTAGATAGCAAGCTTACAAGCAAAATGAAAGCTTGGGAAGAACACAAAAGTGCTCCAAGGGAGAAAGGGATGCAGACTCAAGCATAAGTTCTAGAAACAATGGACTATAGTTTCTTTGCTCTCAATTCTCTCTTATGCCTTCAATGTACCAAGGGGTTCCTTATATAGCTTTTCAAAGGGGTAATGAAAGGTCGAATCCGAGCGATCTCAAGGCATATGGAAGGCCAGGAGTCAAATGAAGTGGATCCATGTCAAGGAAAACTCCAAAAGGATTTGGATTTTGTACACATCCCGATGTACGCAGTTTTAGTAATCAAACCCGCGTATATACGTGATTATAGCTTTAAAAGTCGTGTGTATCATTTTTCACATGTTTTTAGGGATGATCAAGGAAACATCAAAGGACAAAAATTGGTCCATGGGGTCTAATGAGTCTGCAGCAGGGCAGAGGAAGGCCATACAAAGTGTGATTCACTTGGAGTGGTGAAATCCACTATAACAAGAACTCATAGGCTTCTGCATGATGATTTGCAAGGCCTTTTGAAATGAGTTTCCCGGATGCGATTTCTGTTATCTCAATATCATTTGGGCTGAAAGAGACTCTCTTATGTGTCATCTGTTAGACACTAAGGTGATTTGTTGCTAGAGACAGTATGTAGAAAACATTAGAGAAAAAACCATTTTCAAGATCTACAGTACCTTGTCCTTTGGAAATGATGGTGGAGTCATCTCCCATGTGGATGGGGATGGATTTTCCGGTCTCCAAGGATGAAAACGAGTATTTTTCAACCATCATGTGATTTGAAGCTCTAGAGTCAATCGGCAGTGCTTTGGAGTTCGAATTGCTTTCCATGAGGGCATGACCTTTCTCATGCTGTGGTTCCCGATGTTGGTGATCTCTCCTCCGAAAGCTCTCTAAAAGATTGATGTGATTCCTCTCAAAGAGAGAGGTTGCTTCATGAAGATTTTTCTTCATGCAAGCATGTTCATGGTGAAAACCCTTCCTGCAGTAAGAACACTTGAATTTTTCTTTCTCATTTTTCCCTTTTCCTTTGTTCTTCCTTAAGCCGGAAGGTTCATCATGCTACTGGTTTTCGAATCTAGGCTTAGGAGCATCAAATTTAGTTTTCTGATTTTTCTGCTTCTTTCCTTTACCCTTCATATATTTGGGCCCCGAGACATGGAGGGATTGATCACGGGAAGATCGGATGATCCCCATATGGACAAGCTTGTCATGTTCATTTGTTAGGGACTGTTGTGCCCCTACCCAACAGCTTTTAAAAAACCATTATTTCATCAAATAAAATTGTGTTTTGTTTAGGTGAAATGTTTGAATTTCATATAGTAAAAGTAAAGAATTGATAGCTACTGAAATGATGATATTCCAGAAGCTACTAAAATATGAAATTCAAAGTTTTTAAAAGAAACCTTTGCAAACTAGGAATTAGTTAACAAAATCACTTCTTTGAAATTTTTATGAGTAGGATTTACATTGA
>LPNX010707460.1:51396-90509 GCA_001517045.1 Pseudotsuga menziesii
GGACTCAATGAAGGAATTGAGTGTAGGAATATTTCATCCAGGGGTTGTGAGATTCCCCACACAGAATGTAGAAACAAAAACTGAATAATCAGCCATGAGTTTGGAGAGCATGGCAAGGATGAGCTGATCATCCTCTTTCTGCACATTGCATTGCTTCAAAAGTAAAATAATATGCTTGAACTTTGTAAAGAAATCATTTAGAGTCTCGAAATTGGAAGGTTGGAGAGACATGAGTTCATTTTCGAGCTGGTAAACCCTCAAGTCATCATGCTTTCCATATAGAGATTTCGATTTGTCCCATATTTCTCTCGGTGTCTTCAAATCCGTAAGATGGAAGAGAAGGTATCAGGAAATAGAGAGGCACAATAAAATGAAAGCTTCATCCTTCTTGCTCAAGAATCTTGATTTTTCTATGGCAGATCTGGGCTCAAATTCAGTGTCCATGGTGAATCTAAAAATTCCTTCGGAGCACAGCTGAATCTCCATATCACTTTTCCATGAGTAGAAACTGTATGGAGTCAAGAGATCTGCTGAGGAGGCCATCTGGATGTGCTGGAGTGAATGCCTCACCTGTAGAAACCTGAAAATCAAAACAAAAAGGGAAAAATAAGGTCGGACAGCCTGCACATTCTAGTCTTTCATCACACCCAACATAGTCAATCAAGAAAGCTTGATCAACAAGTTCTTTACTTGGGATATTGAGTGGTAAGCATTGGCTTTTGGTGCAGTGCTGGATTTTTGAGCTATTGCACACTTTTCATGGAGAAATATGTCAAAAAGCTTGTTTTTGAGAGATAGATCTTCATCCCGCCATATGCTCTAATACCATATTAATCTCACACATTGATCTAGGAACAAATAATCAATCTCATCAAGAAATAATCAACAAATAACTCAGAAACGGTGTTAATCGGAACCAAAATGGTTTCCTCTCTGTATATTCAATAAACAATGAATAGTTACAATAACAATGTCAAGCAATTGCTTGAATCAATGAGGAATTCAAAAACCTTAGGATGTCATTCAAATTCAATGAGTGAGTCTGGCTTAATTGACTGTAAGCCATTGGTTCACACTCAGTTAACCACTTGACCAAAACCCTAATTGACTCACCAAACCCTAACTAAAGTCGGAGTGCAACAAATGATTGAAACTCAACTGAAGGAGATCAAACAAATGTCATAGCAAGCCAACCATCAAGTTCTAGTGCTCAATGACTTTAATGAACCCCGATGAGGTTAACTGAAGCTGAACTGATCATCAAAAGTTGGTGGAGGCGCCCTTGTTGACTCCAGATCATTAAATAATAATAAATAATCATTAAATAATATATTTAATGAGAGGAGGTGCCTTAACTGACTGGTTGAACTGATTGTAACCACCAGTTAGCAATTAGGTGTATTAATATCACTCAGATCACCCCCGGAGTGCTTCAGCTAGCCTCCTTGACTATAGGAGAAGGATAAGTTAGCCTCCTTGACTATAGGTAGGCATGGGTGTGACTGGATGATGTCAATTAATGCTCCATTGATGTCAATTAATGTCAATTATACTTAGGATAGTGTATTAACTAGGCCAATTTGACCAAAAAGAGTGTGTATGGTGGTAAATGTCTCCAACACTCAATTAGTCTGACTAATAAGTTAGAATCTGTTGGCTTCATATAAAATGGACAGATAACCACAAAAAAGGAATACTCATTTTACTTGTTTTATTGATCCAATTTAAGAGCAAACAATCAAGAAACCTGCATAATGTCTAGAATCCATGACATTTTGTAGTATGGTGTATCATTTATGGATTTTGAAGCAATTTATTGTCAGGTAAAATTATTGCTACTTAATTTACCTTCATTTTAATTTTCAACCAGGACACGTAAACTTTGAGTCACTACACCATGTGTGCAGGGAAAAATGGTTTCAAGCTCATGCCTAGGGTAATTTTGATTTGCTCATAGACAAAGAAACAGAATGTAATCTATGGAACTACTACTCTATTGGATAATCAATACCAAAAGTTGTTAAGTGTAGCCTAAGGAAAGGAAATCAGCTTCCTGATCCCTGTTTTACAGTCCACAAAATTGTCAAAACCAATGAAATCTACATCAATCTCAAACTATGCTAATTATTGATCTATTCTTTAAAACAAGCAACCAATCAAGTAAATAGTTCATTAAAGGAAACCCTACTTTCAAACCTGCCTACACAATAAATATTTTTTTGATCAATCCTAATGGTCTTATACCTTTCTAACACAGCTTCTAATACTACACTCATCACCCACAAAGAATCTTATGCTAATCCCAATGGCTCTTCTTAAACCTACTTCACACCAATGCTATCATTCATAAATAATTATTAGAAATAAATTTGTCTTTCTGCTAACAACAGATACACTTCTACTTGCATTTTCTACCCACAAAAATACATTGGAAATATTCAGACAAAACACATTTCACTCTCATTTTTCTATCCTACAAGACTTATCTTCAAACCATAGGAAACAAACGCTGTCAAATATTAATGAACTGTGCTTCTTTTCTTTAATTTCATTAAAGATTTTGAAATAAGCAAAGCATAACTCCAATCCTCTATATAACCAATTCGAAATGCTATATTAAAAACCTTATAAACTCTATAAGCTAAAATCTATGCACATTCTATATACTTCTAAAACCTCTATGAATTCAATAAATGCTGCGAGTTCTTTAAATTCTTTAAAACAATACAAATCTTTGAAACACTCCACAACCTTGTAAACTCTGTGATCTAAACGAATTCTGGACAAGAATTTTAACCATTCAATAATCAGTCTCAATTCTGGAAATAAAGGGAATCTGGAAATCTAAATCCAACTCTCACTACTCTACTAAATCGAACCTACAGACAAAGCTGAAGGTAGCTATTTTATCCAAAAATGATGAGTAATGCAATCAAGCTTATCACACACATTTTAATGACATCAACTAGCTTAATGTAATCATGAATTTCATTCCCAAATCACAAGTTGTTAAAAACCATTAGCATACATATATAAAGGACAGTATCAAAATATATAGTGTAACTTTACTTACAGCAGTAAAGACAAAGCTATACACAGATGATCAGATTTGAAGGTGGGATCTGCCTTCAACACCTATGAATCTGAAATTAAAGCTTTAAGAAGGTAAATGCAACTGTTGATCAATTAATAAAAGGTCATATTTTTATAGTGTTTTCTCTCCTTTTTCCCTTAGGGTTTCAAAGTCATATTTATACTTGAACCACAAAATGAGTCGACCTTTGAGCAAGGATCGACCCCATCCCAACAGATCTACACCTATCCCAATCAATAATGCATACATAAACCAAAAAATTGAATTTGGATTTCCTGGAATCCATACATTGCTGAAGATTGAGGGCAACGATTTCTTGAGCAAATGACAGCTACAAAACAACACCGGATAACTTCACATGCATCGTGGAAATAGTTTGAAACCAAGTGAAACATCTTCTCTGGCAACAAAATCCCCCAAATTCCTGCTTCAGTCAACACATATTCTTTAAGCACCGGGACAAGCATTGGGTCGAACAACCAAAAAGGACCACTGCGTGAACAATGAATACTTGTCAATTGACCAATCTTTAAATAAAAACTAAATTTTCATTGTATAAATTAAAACCAAACAAAATAATAAATAAACAATGAAAAATATCAAAAATTCACCTGTTAGAGCACCTTGCAATGTTTCCCTTGAAAAGGCATATTCAAGCACAAAACACAACTAGATAAAGTTGAATATTACTTGATTTCATGGAACTTTGAACTAGAAATAAGGTGCTGAACAAGCAAAAACAAGACGCCATCATCTCCCTGAGACTGAAGACCTTGCATGTCCCAATGCAAGAAAGTTGTAGGCATACAAAATTGAAACTCAAAATAGATGACCAATATTTGGGTTAAATTCCAGAAACCAAAGTTGAAGTGTTAAACAGGACTTGTACTTGAGGAGGAGATGGAGCTGTTTGTTGTGGTACACTAATCAATTTTTCAAACTATTTGTCCTTTTTCTTTAACTGCTTCCTGAGACTACGATTAGACCCAGTAATGTCATCAACTAAGGTTTGCAAAGATGCTACCTTAGCTTTCAAAACTGCATTTTCATGTTTGATAAATCGGTCCAGTATAACATATTCCTGTAATTTTTTGGTCAACTTAAAATTTCTTTGTCGAAAGTATTCAACTCCCTGAGCTGAAACATCTGACCGGTGATATTTGGCAGACTTCAGACCATATTTTGAAGGTGATGCTGGCAATGAAGGCTCATTGACAGGAATCGGTATGGAGGAATGATGATGGAAGCCATGTGAATCAAAATCATCATGGGCAGATGAAGAAGTGGATGAGGACAACTGAACATGTACAGGTGCTTTACCTTTGGACTCCCTCTTATTCTCCTGAACAAACATACTATGGGTAAACCTATGGTTTGGTGAAGCAAGAAAATTTCCATTATCAGACTGACCTTTCCCCCCCAGACTGAGAGTTTACATGCTGCTTTTTAGACCCCCAAGACTTCTTGATATGGGATGGTCTAGCCTTCTTACAGCTCTTGAATGCTAGTTCCTGAATATGACTGGCTTGATGTTCAGAAGCATTGATAGAGGATGCTTTGTCAATAAGATCATGGATAAGAGGCCTACTTGGATCATTACCCAGGGATGATTTGAGATGGCAATTGGACAATTCATATATAAATTCTTCCCATACCTAATCCTTCTTCTTCAACACATCTAAAATAAGCATCTTGATAAGCCCATGATGATACAGGATATGAGTATTATTCTCTACATTTTTCCTAACTTGCGAGGCCATCTTACCCAAGCTTTTCCAGAAATAAAATGGAAAGTTAAGGAGCTTACCGAATTTAAAGTGAGCAAGCAGGCGAAAGTGATAGGATTTGAAGGTAGAGAATCGACCCTCACATGTAATGAGCTTGGTGATGATCACTAAAGAATTGAGAAATTCTTCTCTAACCCAAAGTTTTGAGAAGCCTTTTTCACCCTTCACAGCCAAAACTTTGGGTTTAAAGACACAGTCGTAATCTTTGTGCGGCAGCCGGAAATTTTTAAACCAATGATCCCCTGTGCGTGGAAGTCCTGTAGTCTGTGCAATTGATTCCTCCATAAATTGAAATTCTTGTGATCCTACCTTAGCTGTGTGTCCATCAAACCCTAAGGCAAATTTCAAGGAGACGGCATCATCATGCCCTTGTAAATTGGTCAAGAAATAATGCCACCCAGCTCTAATAAACAACTCTTTGCAGGTTGAAAACTCAGGCATGGCCAATAACTGTCCATACTCAGTGGGTTCATGCCGATTAAGCATCGTGTAGACCAGGAAGAAGATGGGAAAGTGAATTAACACAATGAGCACACAGTTAATTCGAAGGCAATTAAGAGACTTCATCAAATTTTCTCCCGCTCGCAAAGATGAAAATCGGAAATAGCCCATTAAAAAAAACATAATAGCAAAGGGTGGCAATGACAATGGCGGACGTGCAAAGAGAATCATGGAAGACTAAGGCATGTACTTCCCATATTGCAATGTATTATAATGATATAGATGTGTTTCGATCAACTCATAACCTTAAGACATCTTTAACCATGGCATTCAATAATTTCAATTGGAATATATTAATGACATGAATTGCATTAAGAATGGCAAATTAATAATATAAATTGAAATGTTACCAAAGGTCAATGTCATGAAATTATTTACGAAGGAAAGGTGGTGTATCGACTAGATGGATTATAAGGTTATTATGGTAAATCCCGCAATTCATCGAACATACATTAAAAACAAAAACACTTGGTTTATAACAATTAAAAACTATCCCAGCGTTCATTACCTTCACCACTTAATATATCAATTTCCCAATTTCATTCCAGCACCTCATCCGGAACCTCAGCCAGTCTAAGACACAAAGGTATTTTCAAGCTGGCAAGGATGAAAATGATTACCAGCATAGTAATGATATTAAAGCAAATAAATTTCTCCAAAATATACCACTTGTATGAGTTGAAAAGGAAATTAAAACTGCTTAAAAATTGTTTTACCCAACAAGCTAATGACACAATTACCTTATGCCATGGTTGCTTCTTCACTTGGCCACACAGAAACAGATCTAAGTCATAAAACCAATCTTTATTAGCAATACAAAAACATAATTAAATACAATCCATAGACTATCAGTCTCACTCATGTATTCAAAACCTCAACCATGAGCATAGACTTCTTTCTCTTTATTCATATAGAACCTTTTCCACCAGAATATGTGTCTTAAAAACACAAGACAAGACGAGTACTAAATGAGGCAAATGGTGTACTAGCCAACTTGACTCGGCTTCACACAAGACAGTTTGAGCGGTGAAAAGAAAAACAAATAATGAGGTTCACAGCTATGTTCATTGAATCAGTAAATGCCAGTACACTCTCGAGGAATAAACCTTTTCTTCTAGCAAGGATCAGGTAACAAAAACTTAGAGCATCTGAAGATGATTATCAACTAGCTATTACAAATAGTTCCCATAGATTTTCATTTAACCCACACATGACCTCTCTTTAACATTTACATAGGTACATTGTTCACACAGACAAGTATAAATGAGGATTTTAAAAGAGAGATCAGAGTCAGAAACCACTACCAGCGAGCCTGTTCAGTACTCCGGTGGGGTAACTGTAATATCTAAGAAGCTTCTTCCCCAGGCAGAATGTCCCATTTCCTACAGGCCTGTTCAGTATCTTGATGGGTTTTCCTGTTTATACCACAGGTCGATACCTGCTGCCAACAGACCTGTTCAGTATCCCGATGAGTTAACCTCTTACAGCCTTTTTCTATCAGAGGCCCTTGTCCCAAATTCATCTTAAAGATAAAGTTTATGATTTTCTTATGCATAGATGAGTGTGGGAGAAGCTCTAAAAACCCTATAGGATTGGGATGGTATTAAAATTGGAAGAGTGTTCTTGAAACATGCCTGTAAAAATTTGTCCAAATGAACAACTAACCGCTATAACTGTATAAAGTGAAAGACATGAAGTGGCTGGAAAAAAAATGTATATATATATATATATATATATATATATATATATGTATGTATTTAATATAATGGAAGCCAATAGATAATAATCAACAGACTGCTCAGTCCTGGAGACCTTTTCCTATAATGGTTCCTGTCTGGATAATAACTCAATGTCTATAGTTGTTACTACTTAAAAAAATAATATCCTCATTCAATCCAGTGTGAAACCAAGTCAAATGGCACTAGTATCCCATGAGTTCATAAGTAAAAGCCCCTTTGAAGCTTAAATCACTAATGGAGGCAGTGCTAGGTGGATGGGTACTTGTATGAATAAAGAGGACAAGTCTAAAAAACTAAGCAACACACACTTTATTTACTTGACACAAGCATTCCAATTACCTAGTGAAACTCAGAAATTAATTCAAATTAACACAGTCCTTGAAAATTCTTTGTAAAAGGAATCAATGGGCTGAAGTAGGAACAGTAACAGAAGGACTTCCCTTTTTTCAAAACATCCTGAACCTCACCAAAGAGAGTACCTGCATCATTCAAAAATAAACTATTGATAGAAAAAAAAACTCCTGCACATATATACAAAGAAACAATTTCATTGGATGTCACTGCGAGAAAGTATGGGATGAAGAAGTCATTTCTTCACCTACCAGCTCTAGCTCAGACTGCTGACTCATATTATGAATGAATTCTTGCTTAGAAATAGGTTTATGATATACCTTTAACCAGTGTCCATTCACCACAAATGTAGTTTGTTCTTCATCTATTGTTATTATCTTGACAGAACCATTATCAAAAACAGTCACAATTTCATATGGTCCCATCCACCTAGTGGTAAGTTAATTACCTTTAAAGTGTTTAAAGCGTGAGTCAAACAATAGAGCCCAATCAAATTCTTCAAAAGTTTTCTTCTTCAAATTTTTTTTCATGCCATTTAGTCCTCTGATTTTGTATTAAAGCAGTTCATTGGACAACATCTTGTCTAATTTCATCAAGCTCATTCAATTGCATCAACCTCTGCTCCTGGGCTTCATCTAAATTCAGGCTCAATTGTGTAGCAGTATGAAAAGTCTTCACCTGAAATTCTATAGGGAGAAAAACCTATTTCCCATAAACAAGCTTATATGGGGTATGCCCTATGGTATTTCTCCACATAGTTCTATAAGCCCACAATGCCTCCGGTAGCCTGTCTGCCCAATCCTTATGATGCATCTGCACAATCTTAGTTAAAATGGCTTCTAACACTTTGTTTGTTGACTCTACTTGACCATTTTATAGAGGGTGGTAAGGAGAGGATTTATAGTGTTTAATCCCATATTGCTCTGTCGGTACTTTCATTGATTTAGAGACAAACTGTGCTCCATTGTCAGTTACGATTTTGCGAGGAATCCCAAAGCGAGTGAAAATTTCTTCATAAATAAACTCTATGACTGATTTCTCAGTGGCCCTCAATAGAGCTTTTGCCTCCACCCACTTATTTACATAGTTAGTACATACTAATATATATCTCTTCTTTCATGACATTGGTGAGATTGGTCCAACAAAGTCCAATCCCCATTTTTCAAAAGGTTCAATCTGTACCTGGGCTTGTAAAGGCATTTCATCAACAGTAGTGAGTCTCCCCATTCGTTGGCAGCTGTCACAACACTGTACATATTTTTCAGCATCTTTGAAAAGTGTGGGGCAGTAATACCCTTGATGCAACACCTTGTATGCTGTCCACTTGTCTGAAAAATTCCCTCCACAAGGTCCATCATGCTAGGCTTGAAGGATATCATACATCTCATCCTCCCTTACACATCTCCTGATAATCAAATCTGGACCAGTTCGAAAGAGTTCATTACCTGCCCATGAATAATTGGCACTTTGCTGTATGATCCTTCATTTTTCATATGATGACAGATGAGCAGGTATTTTTCCCGTGACCAAATAATTGGCTATATATGCAAACCATGGTGTTTTAATAGAAACAACAAATAAATGTTCATCAGGAAAGGTATCATCTACAAGAACATTACCATCAGTATGAGTCAATCTTGAGAGGAAATCTGCAACCAGATTTTCCTTCCCTCGTTTGTCAACTATAGTAATGTTAAAATCCTGTAGAAAAAGAAGCCATCTAGTAATTCTGCCACTAGTTATAGGCTTATTCATAAAAAATTTAATAGCAGAGTGATCAGTGTGAACAAATACATCATAGCCAGTGATATAATGCTGAAATTTATTAATGGCATGAACTACTGCTAGAAATTCTTTTTCAGTCACTGTATAATTTAGTTATGTTGGTGTTAAATTTTTACTGATGAAATAAATAGCATAATAAGATTGATTTTCTTTCTGTCTGAGCACTCCCCCTAGGGTAGTGTCCGAAGCATTAGTTTGTATATGAAAGGGCAAAGACTAGTTTGGCCCCCACAGAACTGGTGTTGAAGACAATTATGTTTTTAAGGTGTCAAAGGCTGCCTGACAGTGTTGATCCCAACAAAAACCAATGTCTTTGGCTAATAACTTAAAAAGTGGAGCTGCTATCTTGGTAAAATTGGCAATAAACCTACGATAGTAACCTGCATGTCCCAGAAAACTTCTAACTTCCTTTTGTGTAGTTGGTGGAGATAATCCAGTAATGATTTCAATCTTTGCTAGATCTACCTTGATACCTTCTGCTGAGATGTGGTGCCCTAAACCAACGCCCTTAGTTAACATCATTTTGGACTTTTCATGACTTAAAGAAAGATTTTTTTCTTGGCACCTAATTAGGACTTTTTCTAGGTTATCTAAGGCTTCTTTGAAATTATTACCATACACTGTGAAATCATCTATATATATTTCCACACAATCATGGACTAAGTCAGCCAAAATTCCTAACACTGCCCTTTGGAAGGTGGCAGGGGCGTTACACAACCCAAATGGTAACACCTTGTAAGCATATGTTCCCCATGGGAAAGTGAAAGTAGTTTTTTCTTGGTCCTCTGGGGCTATCCTAATTTGGTTATACCCACTGTATCCATCAAGAAAAGAAAATATTGTTTTCCTGACAAAGTGTCCAAGACCTGATCTATGAAAGGAAGAGGGAAGTAGTCTATGAGAGTTGCTTTGTTTAATTCCCGGAAATATATACATATTATCCACTTACCTCCCTTCTTTGGTACAATCACCAATGGATATACCCTTTTACTATTAGAAATGGGATAGATAAAATCTGCATCAAGCAATTTTTGTAACTCATCCTTCACAATATCTTTAAGAGAAGGGTTCATTCTCCTTTGTGGTTGCCTTACCGGTCTAATATTTTCCTGAGTGTAAATGTGATGGATACATGTGTCAGGGTGAATGCCTTTCATATCTGTATAAATCAAAGAAAATTCCCCAAACTGTGCTTTGAGTAACTTAATTAACTGGTTTTGTTGATCTTGAGACATATTTGCATTAATAAATAAAGACCTTCCAGGACTAATCTCCATTAGTATGGTTGAGGCTCCAACTTTCTCATATATAAATAAAACTACTGATGATGAGATGGTTGAAGGGTGGTACCATTCTTGAAAATATTCTATGAAAACATGATCTAAGTTAGAGAAGGATTGGGGAAAATCAATACCAGTAGTGGCTGAGATAAATTGATCTAAGATATCATCTTCAGTCTGGTCTTCCAGCCCCATAGTTTGACTGATAGATAGTAAGGGTTGTTCCACATCCTCATCTCCATAAGGACTCTCTAACCATAACATGTTTTCTGTTACAGGTTGCACTGGTGGATAAATGATAAGGTTCTGTAGAGAAGTACCATTTGATATCGTTAAAATACCCTCTCTACATCCTATAAAGGCATTGGAAGTTGCTAACCAGGGTCTGCCTAGTATAACAGGATGTTACCCCATTGGGTGTTTGGTTTGGAGTACCAGGAAATCCACTAGATACTCCCAAGAAGCTACAGTGACAGCAATGTCATCTAATGCCCCTACAGGTTTAACTGTGCTCCTATCAGCCAACTCCAAAATGGTAGGAGTAGGTCTGAGGAGATTATACAACTGAAGTTTATGCATGGTGTTCATAGACATGAAATTAATCAGAGCCCCCAGGTAAACTAGAGTGTTTCCTATTGAAATATCATTAATGCAAATGGTCACCACTGGGTTCCCAGGATCTGCAAATTTCAGAAGTAAGGGGTGGTCTGAAATATAATCGGACAGCTGGCCTATAACATGTATTGTGGGTAAATATTTTTGTTTTCGACCAGGTTTCTTCAAGCATAATTCCCTTACCATATTGGAATAAATAGGAACACCTCTAATGGCCTGGAGTAATGGAATCTTGATACAAACATTTTTCAACTCATTTTCCAAATCAAATTGTGGACGAACCCCAGGTTTCTCTATTAATAACCTCTCTGGATAAGGGGGGTTTTTATTCAATTGTGGCTGAGCAGATGATTGGGAATTTTGAGTTCCAAGCACTTGAGTGTCTTTTGAGGCAATCTGAACTTCTTCCTCCTCTTGAATTTCTTTTTTAGTAATTTCTTCTCCAGACTCTTCTTGAATAGTCACTACCGGAGGAGTTTTATTTAATGTTTTCCTAGAGCTTAATTGTATTTCCTGTATAGGAGCTGAATGGATCATGTAAGTTGGGGCCATTTGTATTTCAGCATTATGAAGAGGCTGGGATGGTCTATTATTAGGGTTTTGGATAGGTTGAGCTGGAAACAACGTGGGTCGAGGAGGGTTTGGATTTTGATACTGTTGTGGAACTGGGGGTATATGAGGAAGTGTAGGTGGTGTAAAACCAAGTAATAACTGTTGCATATTTGGGGGCATTGGACAGTAACTAGGAGGAGTGTGTAATGGGGCTGTTGGTTGTGTTCCTCCATAGGACTGTCCCTATGGCCCTCCATAGGACTGTCCCTGTGGTCCTCCATAGGACTGTCCTCACGAGCCTTGCTACCATGGTTGGGTTTGAGTAGGCTGAGAAGGCCAATTCTACCACATTTGTGGACTCCATGGCTACTGAGCTTGCTGCATGGGATAGTAATATGCAGGATTTAGAAAAACAGGTTCTAGGTACATGTTTTGGGGTCTAGGCTACCAGGGCCTTTTTTATGCATATGATGGATCCATAGGTTCACTATTAAGCTTGTAAAAAGCTTGCAATTCTGGTAATGAAGGGCACTTGTCAGTAGGGTGTTTATCAGAACAAAGAGCACAGACTGAAATAATATTAAGGGTACACTCTTTCAAAGGGTGTCTGTTTTTGCATTTGGGGCAGAATATGTGTAGTGCTGCTATGTCCTCTTCCTCTTGCCATTTTTTTGTTTTCAACGCATCAAATTGGGAACTCAAGGTGCATAAAATATCAGTTTTGAAATTTTCCAACAAGTTCCCTAATTCAGTTCTTGTGATCCCACCAGTTCCTGCTGTCCTAGAAATGCGAGAAGGACCTTCCCTTGTGCTTTTTCCAGCCTTGGCTCTACTTCTAGAATATTTTCTACATAGTTCAGTAATTTCCTCAAAATATTTATGAGACACATCACCTGATGCCATGAGGTTGAGGATTTCCACATACTCCTCCAGAATCCCTTTTAGAAAAAGGGTTCTGACTACATCTTCTTGTAGATAATTATACTTAGACTTCTGTAATAGAAAGCTAAATCGTTCTAGAAAATCCTCAAGACTCTATTCTTCATGCTGTTGCATTTTAAAGATATCATTTTGAGAGTCTTTAGGTCCACAGTAGTCTCGGTATTTTTTAAGAAAGCACTCTTCATCTCATCCCAACTTCGAATGGTGGATTCCCCCAGACCCATAAACCATCAAAGTGCAGAATCTTTAAGGGTGGCTGGAAATATTTTTAACTTTTGTGCATCATGTAGATAATTATAAATCCTACACAGGATTTCAAACTCAAATATAAAGGTATCCGGATCTTTAGTACTTTTTTCGTAAAAGGTAGGTAATGAAGATGCTGTGATATTTTTCATATTGACATCACGTGCAAGATCCAAAATGGGGAAGCCAAACGTTGTTTTAGTTCATTCTTCATGTTCTCCCTCCCCTTCCATATGGTGTCTGGTTTCCTGATTACTCATAACAAGAGGATTCCTAAACCAATTGACACCTAACCTATCTCTTCTTGGGGATGGGATGAAATCCCAACATTCTGGCCTAGGGTGATGTTGAAAAGGTGAATTTGTGGTAGATTCCACTTGAGAAACTACCAAATTCTAAGTATGTCTGATAAGGGAATTCACTCTTTCTATTTCCACTATGTCAACCAAATTGGGATCTTCCCTTGTTGGTTAAGCTTGTAGGGTCTGGGGAATATCCACTGAGTGTAACTGTTCACTGAGTGTAACCTCAATTCCCTCTGGTCTAGTCCCTAATTCCACTGAATTTTGAGTGTTGTTTCTTTCTATCTCATTGCCGGTATTCCTATCCCTAGGGTTAGTGAGGGGTGGGGTTTTATTTCCAAAAAGATTGGAATGAATTTTAATGTATGCACCCTTACTATCTCTGGGTCTCACCAAAAAAATTACTAAAAATAACAAGACTTCTGATCAAATAAATCAAAATACCTACACTACATATGGGTTTGAAGGAACCTATTATAACAGATGCGCAGGTTCTTACCTCTCATCTTAGCGCCCCTTCTCGTCCAATCTGCAAAGGCTAATCATACCAAAAGGAAACAATCAACAAATCAATAGAAAACAAAATTGATCAAAAATTTCTGAATAGATTTACGTATCTACTTCTGCTATCGCTAGATTTTGTCAAAAAATAGCTCTAAGTAACAAAATGAAATAATCACACACCTATGCTGCAAGTGGGTTTGAAGGATCCTGTTTTAATAGATGCGCAGGTTCTTACCTCTCGTCTTACCGCCCCTTCTCCTCCAATCTACAACAACTAGTCACACCTAAAAAAGCTGTGAAAAAAATGAGCAACATACCAGCTTACCTTGGAGAAACTCCCCGGCAATGGTGCCAAAATGTCAGGTAAAATTATTGCTACTTAATTTGCCTTCAATTTAATTTTCAACCAGGACACGTAAACTTTGATTCACTACACCATGTGTGCAGGGAAAAATGGTTTCAAGCTCATGCCTAGGGTAATTTTGATTTGTTCACAGACAAAGAAACGGAATGTAATCTATGGAAATACTACTCTATTGGATAATCAATACCAAAAGTTGTTACGTCTAACCTAAGGAAAGGAAATCAGCTTGATGAGCCCTGTTTTACAGTCCACAAAATTGTCAAATCCAATGAAATCTACAGCAATCTCAAACTATGCTAATTATTGATCTATTCTTTAAAACAAGCAACCAAGCAAGTAAATAGTTCATTAAAGGAAACCCTACTTTCAAACCTGCCTACAAAATAAATATTTTTTGATCAATCCTAATGGTTTTATACCTTTCTAACATAGCTTCTAATACTGCACTCATCACCCACAAAGAATCTTATGCTAAGCCCAATGGCTCTTATTAACCCTAATTCACACCAACGCTATCATTCATAAATAATTATTAGAAATAAATTTGTCTTTATGCTAACAACAGATACACTTCTACTTGCATTTTCTACCCACAAAAATACATTGGAAATATTCAAACAAAACACATTTCACTCTCATTTGTCTATCCTACGAGACTTATCCTCAAACCATAGGAAACAAACACTGTCAAATATTAATGAACTGTGCTTCTTTTCTTTAATTTCATTCAAGATCCTGAAATAAGCAAAGCATAACTCCAATCCTCTATATAACCAGTTCGAAATGCTATCTTAAAAACCTTATAAACTCTATAAGCTAAAATATTTTCACATTCTATATACTTCTAAAACCTCTGTGAATTCAGCAAATGCTGCGAGTTCTTTAAATTCTTTAAAACAATACAAATCTTTGAAACACTCCACAACCTTGTAAAATCTGTGACGTAAACGAATTTTGGACAAGAATTTTAACCATTCGATAATTAGTCTCAATTCTAGAAATAAAGGGAACTTTGAACCAAGATGCACCATTGTCAGATGTTTGGGAGGAAAACACATGCATGCTAGACAACTGGCACCTTCAACTCTGATCATCTGTGTATAGCATTTTTTACTGCTGTATGTAAAGTTACACTGTATATTTTGATACTGTACCTTATAGATGTATGCTAATGGTTTTTAACAACTTGTGATTTGGGAATGAAATTCATGATTACATTAAGCTAGTCGATGTCATTAAATGGTAGTGTGGAAGACTTGTCAGAGTTGAAGGTGGTCCCTTCCTTCAACACCTACGAATCTGAAATTAAAGCTTTAAGAAGGTAAATGCAACTGTTGATCAATTAATAAAAGGTCATAGTTTTACAGTGTTTTCTCTCCTTTTTCCCTTAGGGTTTCAAAGTCATATTTATACTTGAAACACAAAATGAGTCGAACTTTAAGCAAGGACTGACCGCATCCCAACAGATCTACACCTATCCCGATCAATAATGCATACATAAACCAAAAGATTGAATTCGGATTTCCTGGAATCCATACATTGCTGAAGATTGAGGGCAACGATTTCTTGAGCAAATGACAGCTACAAAATAGCATCGGATAACTTCACATGCATCCTGGAAACGATTTGAAACCAAGCGAAACATCTTCTCTGGCAACAAAATCCCCCAAATTCCTGCTTCAGTCAACATATATTCTTTAAGTGCCAGGACAAGCGTTGGGTCGAATAACCAAAAAGGACCACTGCGTGAACAATGAAGACTTCTCAATTGACCAATCTTTAAATAAAAACTAAAGTTTCATTGTATAAATTAAAACAAAACAAAATAATAAATAAACAATGAAAAATATCAAAAATTCACCTGTTAGAGCACCTTGCAATGTTTCCCTTGAAAAGGCATATTCAAGCACAAAACAGAACTAGATAAAGTTGAATATTACTTGATTTCATGGAACTTTGAACTAGAAATAAGGTGTTGAACAAGCAAAAATAGGAGGCCATCATTTATTATTGAAAATTTGCATATATATGCTGTGTAATTTAGTGTATTTTCTTACTTATTAAATTTTTTCCCAAGTCAACTCCCGAGTTTATCGAGATAACACTCAACTCTTATTCTTTGGCCATGTCTAGTCATACTTCGAGTTGGGGCTGAGGTTAACATTGGATTGCTGTATCTGAGTGCTTAACCATATGTCTGGACTGTTTCTTTACAATGTAAGAAAGCATTCAAGCTTGTAAGAAAGACATAGAAACTTGGAAAGATGCAAAAAAGGAAAAATATTACTTGATAGAAGAGCGTGATAAAGCTCAACAAGAGGATTCAAGTGCAAATTAACAGGTATAAGATAAGTGGTTTGTATCCCACATTGAGGTATCTTCCAATCACTTTATTTCAGTTCTCCTGACATGAACTGTATTTCTATGCCATGTTCTCTATATCTTCATTATAATGGCCAACATGTCATTGCAATAGGTGGCATCGCTTCTGGATATCAATAAGCGATTCAAACAGTACAATACTAGCTTGCAGCATTATAACAACAAAATTCAGAGTGATGTTGACACTATTGCAGAGACCATACCCAAAATACAAAAATAAAAATAAACTATGATGGAAACTCTCAGTAGCTTAAGAGGTCACTCTACTATAGTTCAGGACCATCTTAGTGTAACTAAAGTGAGTATGTCTTTCTGCAAACAAGCCAACCTTGATATTGAATGGTGCTTTTATGTAAAATAGAGATATTATTTATTAATATTCATTCTAGGAAGTATCTTTATTTGAGTGTTCCTTACTTGCATCATGAATATAATACTCCCATTCTTTAGATATGGCACTGAAAGCTACTTCAGGGCACTTAAAGCTACCTTTTCCTTGGAAAACCTCGCAATAAAACCATGGAGTACCTCTATGTGACCCATGGATGGAAAATGGGGTAAATTATCTATGCATATTACTACACCTAATCCTAAGGGACAGGGAGACTAAACCATCTCTTGGGAGGACTCATGTGTGGCTCAAGGTCACTCGAGCTAACCTCCAGGGCTCAAAATTTTAAGGACATGGGAGTGGGTGGGATTTGATCCACTCACATGTGCAGTCACAATATCATTTAATATAATATTTTTGGGTGAAACCACATATTTTAGAACTTCTTCCAGGTTACCCCATGGATCTAGGAACAAACCCCATTGGATTTGAACATTACCCAGTGGTGAAAAACTCCTTGCTCTTCACTAGTGGATCTAACAATTTTGGGGAAATTAAAGCTTCTTACTCTCTCAAATATTGTTATAAAAAATGAGACTATTTTTCAAGCTGGACAACAAAACTTCTGATTAAAATCTTTATTCATTTTATCCTCTGCAAATTGACTTCCATAAAGATGCTTTTTCTGCAGATGTACTTATTATCTATTCGTGTGTGTTTTGCAACAATCCTAGTTTGTTTTGTGGTTTTATTACATGGTAGATACCACCCAAGTGCAAAATCATTAATCTATAAAGCAACCTCCAAATATAAAAACGTTCTTCACAAAATAGGGCATGAACCATGTGACTAACCTTCCAAGTGGACCAACTCAATGAGTAACCTCCAAGCATGTAATATCTCTCATGAAATGGTGTATGAAAGAGTGTAAGAATGATTCAAATGATGACTTTCACCTTTAGTAGGTTTGAACACTACCCTTATGCATGTGTCTCCAAGGGTGAATGTTCCTCAAATAATGAGAGAAGGCCTTCCTCTAAAAAGAAACCAATACACCAAGGTGAATTGGCCCTCTTTAGGGCTTTCGTTTTATGCACAGGGGCACTTAATGAACACCAAACTTGGGATTTTATGGCCAACTGGGGTTGTTACTTCTCTTGTGCACATGTCCAAATATTTTTAGGGTTGTTTTGTGACCTACAGTTGTGAGGAAAGCCACCAAAGATTGTTATTTGCTACTGATCACCTTCAAGAGACTATCGAGAATCAACTAAAGCGCACTCAAACTTGGTTTATAGGGTCTGAAATTAAATGATATTTTTTTTATTTAGGTTTGTTTACGCCCCTTTTGTGGAGAAAAAGCACCCTGAATTCATGATACTGCTATAAATTGCTGATTAGGAGGTTGGAACAGCCCTTATTGAAGGGTTGAGGCTGTTGGAGTACCGAGGTATGCTCTTTATGTCCATATCTATGCCCATAATTGTTTCTTAATGTCATTTCAACCCTCAAATTCAACCCAATATTTCTCAAAGCCTGTTTGTTCCATTGTTCAACACTTTTCATAGGGTTATTCATGCCCAACACTGCCTTTTAACCCTCCAATTTGGCCCATATTTAGAGGTAGGCCTGTTTGGTGATGGATAAGTGCACAAGGGTGCCCAAGATGCTGAAATAGGGCTGCTTCATACCCTTTTTTACTGTCAAACATGTTTGTTTGTGCCCAAAATTCATATCGATGCCGCTATAAGGCATATGCATGAGATTTTAAGGTTGCTTTCACCCACAAATTTCTCATTTTCGCAACTAGAATTGCAAAGACCACCTCCTACTTCCATTGATCATCGTCTTTCAGGGCTGCAATGTGCCCAGGTTTGAAAGTTGCCCTAATTATAACTAATTTGAGATGCTTTATTGTTTGTTGTGACCTTCAGAATGCTCCTATGGATAACCTCCTGCAATGAACAATCAAAATGCACGATATAACAGAAATATTGGAGCACAAAAGAGATATTATTGATCACGGGCCACTTCGAGGGGGAAACCTCCTTTGAGAAAGCTCAATACAAAATAACTCTTTGATTCTTTCATTGGCCTCAACACATACTTATATACTATGTCTAATATAAACAACTATTAATCCACATGAATGTGGGATAATGCATCCTATTAAATAGATGACTTAACAACTATTAATTACTCCCTATGAATGTGGGATAATACATCATTAAACTAATGGGATGAATTACAAAGCATATGCATCTGACAAAATATACCGACAAAGTAAAGAGGGGGGTTGACACGGGTTCTTAACATCCCCTCCCTCTTAGAAAAATATTTTTCCTCAAAGCTTTATATGTGGAAACTGTTGCTGAATCTTAAGGAGCGGTTCCCATGTGGCATCCTCTGGTTGCATGCTGTCCCACTGAATTAAGACCTCTGTGATGGCCTAAGAGAAAAGCTAACGAGTGCACTTATTGAGGATGGCCTCTGGTTCCAAAATGATGGAGCCTTCCATATCCAGCTCTGGTAAAATAGTTTGTGCTCTGATGTTGGAGTGAATCACTTTATTGAAACAAGAGACATGAAAGACTGGGTGAATGAGAGAAGAAGGAGGAAGTTCCAATTTATAAGCAACGAACCCAATCTTCTGAAGAACTTTATATGGCCCATGAAACTTTGGAGCTGGCTTCTGATGCCCTTTGAGTTTCAGGGAGGATTTATTGTAAGGTTGCAAACGAATAAAAACCATATCACCGACTTGAAAGGTGTGCTCAAAATGATGTTGATCGGCTTGCTACTTCATGCGATTTCTTGCCATGTGAAGATTCTCTTGTAGAATGTGAAGAATGTGATCACGGTTGTGCAGAACCATGTCAAATTCCTGAACTGGTGAACTATGGGGGGTGTATGGAAGGAGCATTGGGGGTGGCTTCCCATAAACAGCTTCATAAGGAGTCATTTTAGATGTAGTATGGTAGGAAGTATTGTACCAGGATTCAGTGAGAGGGAGCCACTTTTCCCATTGATGTTGTTGTTCAGAGGTGAAGCAATGAAGATAAGTTTCCAAGCATTTTTTGGTGACTTCAGGTTGACCATTTGTTTGTGGGTGATATCCTAAACTCATTTTCAGTTTGGTTCCAGTGAAGCAAAAGAGTTTGGTCCAAAAATGACTTGTGAAAGTTGCATTGTGGTCTAAGACAATGGAAGAAGGGATGCCATGAAGATGGGATATCTAGTCCATGAAAATTTATGTGACTGAGAAGGTAGTATATGGATGGTTGAGAGCACAAAATTGACTATATTTGGAGATTTGATCAACCACAACCAATATTATGATCTTCCCTCCAAATTTAGGGAGCCCGTCAATGAGATCCATTGAAATATCTATTCAAATCCTTGTAGGAATGGGCAAGGGTTCGAGCAAGCCAGGGAGGAGTGTAGTTTCACCCTTGTGGTGCTAGTAGGAATCACATTCAACAACCATCTATTTAATTTCCCATTTCATTCCCTTCCAAAAGAAGTTACTTCATGCCTGCTCATATGTTTTGAGGAACCCAGAGTGCCCTGCCATTGGAGAAGCATGGAGTTCATATAAGACATCTTGGTTAAGATCTGTGCACTAGGGAAGCGCCAAGTGACCCTTGTATCGCAAAGAAGAACCATCCCAAGAGTAATGCAGTACAAGAGAAGGATTACTGGCCAACTATTGGATGATTTGAGGTAAGGAAGAGTCATTGACATAGCCTTGCTGAACAGATTGTAACCAATTTGGAATAGGCATAGAAATAGATGAAAGAGAAGCATGGTCATCAAATGTGTGAGAAAGAGGATCCACCACAAGATTGTCCTTACCCTTCTTGTAAGTGATCTTCTAGTCATAACCCATGAGTTTGTTAACCCATTTTTTTTATGTTGGGGATGAGACTCATTGTTCTAGGAAATATTTTAGACTCTGGTGATCAGTCTTGATGTAGAAATGATTCCCTAAGAGGTATGGATGCCAGTTCTGTACAGCATGCAAAATTACCATCATTTCCTTCTTATATGTAGAGGTGGCTAAATTATTACCAGATAGGGATTTGCTGGTGAATGCAATGGGATGTTCATCTTGGAGGAGGGAAACACCAAGTCCATTGTCGCAAGCATCACTCTCAATAGTGAAGGGATTGGAAAAATCAGGCATAGCTAGAATAGTTGTGGTACACATAGATTTTTTTAGTTTCTCAAATGCACACGCAGCAGCAGTTGTCCATGAAAAAGCATCCTTTCTTAGTAGAGTTATTAATGGAGCTGCAATATTCCCATAATCCTTGACAAACATGCGGTAGTAGCCAGTAAGTCCCAAAAACCCACGAAGGCTCTTCAAGGTCTGAGGAGGTGGCCAATTTTTCATGGCATCAATTTTGGCAGGATTGAAATGAACCCCTTGTGCTGAAACAATATGCATGAGATACTCTACTTCCTTCCACCCAAAAACACATTTAGATTGTCTGGCACAGAGATGATGATCACAAAAAAGTTGCATTACAAGATCCATATGTTGGATATGCTCAGCCTAGGTTTTTCTATAGATGAGGATATCATCAAAGAAGACCAGAATGAAGTTTCGCAAGTAGGGCCGAAATATTTTATTCATCAATGAATGGAACATGGAAGGGACATTTGTGTGGCCAAATGGCATGACCAAAAATTCATAATGGCCATCATGTGTGTGGAAAGTGGTTTTAGGGATATCATCTGCATGGACCCGAATTTGGTGATACCCAGAACGAAGATCCAACTTGGAGAAAATATGAGCACCATGGAGCTCATTCAGAAGCTCATCAACAATAGGAATTGGAAACTTATCCTTGATTGTGATGTGATTAAGTGCTAAAAAGTCGATGCAAAGGCGCCATGACCCATATTTTTTCCGGACTAGAAGGACCAGTGAAGAGAAGGAACTAGTGCTAGGGTGAATAACACCTTTCTTTAGTAAGTCATGAACAACCATCTCAATTTTTGTCTTGTGGTGAAATGGGTAGCGATAGGGCCTGATGTTGGGAGGGACACTTCAAGGAAGGAGCAGAATACAATGGTCCTCAGGTCAGGAAGGTTGCAATCCCACTGGCTCAGCAAACACATATTCATATCGATCCAAAATTTGTTGGAGATCCAATGGAGTAGTTGAGACTACTGCATGTTGCATCTGAATGAAATGGAGCTGAGCAATGACACCATGTGAACTTTTCTTAAGAATATTTTCCATGCTATGTGAACTAATGAGGGTGAGAGACCCTAGTTGTAAGCCCTGCAATGTGCGTTTGGTACTATTGATTGAGAAATGCATCCAAAGTTCACCAAATCCCATAAAATGGGTCAAAGTGTGCGTAACCATTGAGTGCCCAAAACCACATCAAATCCACCTAAGGGAAAGACAAACATGTCAGAGCACAAGTTATAATCCCCCATCGAGATGTGCACATTACGACACTTCCCTTTGCAAGGTAAGGTGCCCCCATTGGCAATCATGACTTCAAAGCTAGAGCAAGGATGGATGAAATAATCTTCCTGTTTGGCGATCCTCGGGTCAATGAAGTTGTGAGTGCTACAAGAATCAATGAGTATTGTAAGAGGGAGTTTTTTGAAGAACCCTCTGACCCGCATGGTTTGTGGGGTGGTGACTCTGGCTAAGGCATGGAGAGATATATCTGGTTGGTCCTATGGAGCAAGAAGTTATTGAATATTACCATCATCATCTGTGGGATCCTGAGCATCATAAAAAATTTCAGGTGCGGGTGGAGAATCCACATCCAAGAGATAGATCTTTTGCTCAACACATCTATGTCCTCGGGTTAATTTTTTGTCACAGTTATAACAAAGCCCTTTTTCCTGACGTTCCCGCATCTCTGCTTCAGACAAATGCTTGATAGGAGTGGTTCTAGGGGCTGGCAGATTTTGGTTTCTTTGAGGAACCATAGGTCTGAATGGAACAAGAGTGGATTTGGAGCGTTGTTGAGCCCGAATCTTATCCTCTACTAGCTTATCCAACCCGAGGGCTTCCATCATTGTGTTGGGGAAGAACATTTTAACCTCAGAGCGTATTGCATCCTTCAAACCATTGATAAAAGAAATGATGTAGAATGCATTAGGAAATCCGTCTGTGTGATTGGTGAGTTTCTCAAATTCTATCTAATACTCCCGCACAGTGCCATTTTGGTGAAGTTTACGGGGTTTTTGACACTTTTTTAGGGACAATAAGCAAAAAATGGGAATTTCAGAGGTGAGATGAAGGAATTGGAAAATTTGGAAGCGAGAGAAAATGAAGCAAAAATTGAAAATGAACACCATGGAAAAATTTGAAGGCGATTGGGTGAGAATCAGAGAAGTTATGACAAATTCTAAAAATTGACAAATGTGGAATTTTGACCTTGAGGAATTGAAATTGGGGATAAGGGCCTCAATGAAGGAATATGCAGAATGGTATCACAAGGGTGACAGTGAAATTCCAAGGAAAATGGAGTGAAATCAAGGAAGATATCGCTGAAAGAACTAATCTGTGGCGGTGCTAGTAGCTGTGTTTTATCAACAGGACATGGAGTAAATTATCTATGACAATTCTAAAATTCTGCATGTTATCAACTGTAAATAGAGATGGAACCCAAGTATATTCAGCTTCCTATTGGTTCAAAGGTAGTCACTCAGCCACCACGGCCATCTCAGGCTTGAGTATTGGGGCAGTACCCCTCAATTCACAACGCAGGTAAAACTGTTAACCGCTTGGCCAAAAACAACAGCTCTTTGGTTTTCCTCACGGATGGAAATCTAGTCAATCTGGTGAGGGTCATTGCCCTTTTCACTTGGCAGGTCCTCTCAATGGCTAGCTACTTTGGGGTTCCTGTAGTACTCCTCACAATGAGTTTTAGGGCTATGCCCAAGTTCTTCCCATAGTTAGGAGGATAGGGTTTAATCCCTGATTCAGATGAATAATATTGCTGCAAGAAGAACAACAACTGTACGGTGCACAGAGCCAGGGAGCACGACAGATTTTTTTTTCCCGAAATGCCACCCAACGAGCCCAAGAAAGTGCTCTGATACCAGATGTGGAGAACCTCTTGCAATGAACAATCAAAATGCACAATATAACAGAAATATTGGACCACAAAAGATATTTTATTGATCACAGGCCACTTTGAGGGGGCAACCTCCTTTGAGCAAGCTCAATACAAAATAACTCTTCGATGCTTTCATTAGCCTCAACGCATACTTATATACTAAGTCTAATATAAACAATTGTTTCTCCACATGAATGTGGGATAATGCAACCTATTAAATAGACAGCTTAACAACTATTAATTACTCCCCATGAATGTGGGATAATACATCATACTAATGGGACGACTTACAAAGCATATGCGTCTGACAAAATACAGAGCGGGGTTGACATGGGTTCTTAACAGATCCTAAAGTGCTCAGATTTGTCTGTTTCATGCTCATTCTTGATTCTAGAGTTTTTTATGCCCATAGGACTGCCCAACATTTCTCCTAGTGTGCTCATAACTGAAAATGAAAGGGCTCACTACTGTTACACTCCATAAACTGTCCAAATTTCAAACCAACTTAGAATTTCCTAGATTTGATTTCAAGATTACAATCATGACAACGTCACCCCTGGAGAGTGTGATTAGAATCATCGGTGGACACCCATATAAAATGGAGGGTAACACTTCCAACTGTTTACTCAAATGTGAAATTAGATCATTGATTGGACCACTCCCTAGAAACTGCTAAAATAGAATTTTTAGAAGTAACAACCTCTTAGATTTTCCTAAAAAATCAACTTGTACATATCTCCCCAAAGGGTATTCACAACCATGACAATATCATGCAAAATATGACACGGCATCTCACTCTGAGTATTCTCTTAGAAAGAGGGACTTGAATATTAGCATATATTTTCTTCAGTTGAAAGGAATACATATATTTGAGTAGCCATGTCTATTGCATCAGTTTTTGGTTGGCCCTTATACTAGATGAATGTAAATACTATTTTTCTATATATTACAATTAAAGAATAAATATACATTAATTAGCTAAGAGATTTTGAGGTGCATGGGATATTATATTTTGGTTTGTTCCAAAAGTGTTTACAACATGCTATGGGTGTGCCTCATGTGATGTGGGGTGCATTGTGGAACCCTAGCCCCATATTTTATATTATATTGCTATGGTTTATTGGCATTTCAGATTCTCAGTTAAAAACAAAATACAACCTGCACTGCTACTATCCCAAGGACTTTTCCTTACTCCATAAAAGAACCCCCTTACTTGCTCTTTAATGATGAACAAATTCTCCATTTGTCTCTCTTTTCTTGAATGATTGGAATCCTATAAGGTTTAAGATATGGACATGGATCTGATTTGATAAGAACATTGGAATGAAGGTACTACAACTTTTTCCACAAATAGAAATAAGTTTCTTGCTAGGTACAAGTCCCATATAGCCAGACATGGCACATTTTTCCATTCCTTGAGCTCTTTTTGTCTCATCAAACTTTTCAAACATTCTTCAACAGAGTTCCCAACCCATCTATTTGGGACTCTTGTGAACTGCTCCACTTCTAACCAAACATGTTTTGTATATTTGAGCATTTGATGAGAAAATGTTCTATTGATTTTTCATCTTCTCTATATAAAATACATGCACATTTCCTGTTCTCCTGCATGTACATTCAAATGCACATATGGGGTCATGTTTACTGTCATAGTCATAGTGATCTCCACGCCAACATCAGAAAGCTTCCAAATCTATTTGAATCCTAGAGCTTATTATAGAACTAAAATAAAACCAGGAGATTTAAACTAATTTTATGGTCATGGAGGTTCCTTTCCTTGTATGGTCAAGTTTCATCCCAATAAATTATTGTGAGCTGAGCTTGAATGTTTTCAGCCCTTGTGGCTAAGCTATAACCGAGTCATATTGGTTGGAATATTCATGTGCTAGTGGAAGACTGAGGTAATTAGAGTTATAAGTAATGTGGTTAAGTTCTCAAATGGAAATGGGTGGGTGAGTGGAATCCACATGAGTCTCTTAGAAATGGCTTCCATACTTGCTGTGCTAATCATGATCATGCATCCAAGGAATTGCATGATATGTTGAAGGTGACTATAGGTAAGCATGTAAACTCATATAGTATAGCTTATACATTTACATGGATTGTACCCTCAAAGGATAGGACATGACACAAGCTTTGATACACTACATCAAAACATTTGGATCGACAGAAAGGTTAGTTAATTATTTAGTTTAAATGGTTTTATATTTGAGCAATATATTTGGCACTAACTTACAAATATAGTCAAGCTGAGAATAATATTATACTACAAATAAGTGAATTTGATTAGAAGTTTATTTATTTTTCTACATGATTTATGTTAGTTTGCAGTAAAAAATAACTTTTTGTATAAAAATAAAAAGTTTCAAAAAAAATTTCTTTGTAGGTCAATTTCACTCTTTGAAATATGCCCTTCAAATGTAACCATGGATCCGGTGATCTCCCCAAAATCTTTAGATATTATGAAAAAAATAAAATACAACGCCTTTTAGCTAGAGCTAAAAGTTTACCCTAGGAATAGTTTTCCATCATATTCTAATCAAAGGCTATTTCTGAAGTACTTCAGCAAATTATGTTCATTGGTAGTTAAGGGAAATAAACAGAGGGTAACTGAATTTAATTTCTGAATTTAGAAGAAGCAACTTCTTACTTCAGCATTCATGTTCCTAAGCACACATTGGAGTCCATTCAACTTGGTTTCAACTACTTCTACATGACCTCCACCTTTGATTTCTATCAAAGAAGCCAACAAATTTCCCACTTTCACTTGGAAATCATTTGGAAGTCTTGTTTCCACTATCACGGATTTGGATTAACACCATTTCTTGCTGCCTTTGGGGGTTCTGTTTATCTTATATGTTTTTTTTTTTGGGAAGAGTAGCTACTGTTTTCAAAGGTGGGTGAGCAAATATGGTTGTGCTCACTTTAAAATGTTATAGCCATGCTTGGATTCATGCCTAAGTGAGTGACTGAGCCATTGTCACTAAATTACTTCCTTTTAATTATTGAGTGTGATGATTGATATGAAACAAATTTACCAAATATATCTCCAACATTTTGTAGGTGAATAGTAATTGCCCAAGGTAAGCACATAGTTTCATTGCTTTCACCACAATGTTCTCATCTTTCTCCATCAAATATTCCTATAGTTATTTAATTTGGTTGATTTTCAAAACTCTTGTTGACTAGGAAATACATGAGTTTGTTTAAATTGCCTCAACATGATTGACACTAGCCTTTTTAAACAAGTCAAGGATGTGATCAGTCTCTGGTATATCGTCCTTCATTTCTAAGTGGCACTTGTTTCAGTTCATTTTAACCACCTTTGTTAAGGATTTAAATAACTCCATTTCTCAAATTTGGAATTCAACATTTTCTATACTTAATAAATCTTAGGATCACATAGTACTGTGCAAAGAGTAAAATGTTAATGACTCATAAATGTCAAAAACATTCCTTGAGATAATTTGGTATTAACACATTGCGGTGAAACATAATCCTTCAAACATTACTATAATAAAAACAAATATAAAATCAATTCCAATCTTGTATCATTAGTAAGTGTCAAAATTTTCTTAGAGTCAAGTGCTGATATAAATTTTCTAAGTGTCAAAATCATACATAACAATCATTTCAAGCTTTGTACAAGTCCTATTTTAGCTTGAAAATAAAGGTATTTCTGAACTAAAGTTTCTTGCAATCATTTTTTTCAAGCTTTAGCATCATTATATAGTGTGTTGATGACTTATAATTACAGCAGTACCCTCTTATTGCAATATGGTGTAAACAATAGTTGTTTTTCTTGAATATAATTGTATTCACATTTAAGGATGTGTCTTCATGTCCTCTTATCATGGGTCTCTTAATGGAGTATGATTAAATATCAAACCTTAAACAAACATAATGGTTGCTAGGGAATAGTGATTTTTGCAATCCCATTAAGCCAATTTCTTGAGTTTTGTACAAAAGTCCTAGAAAAGGTTTATGGATTTCATAACCTGCTTGATCATATATTGTGAACTTATACAATATATCACCCTTTTCCGACCATTAGATACTCAAATTTGTGTATTGATTTTTTTTATCATTATAGAGGACTCTGTAAGTTGGTTCTCAAATTCTTAAAGGGTGCTAGCTCAGTGGAAGAGCGTCTGCGTTGAAAGTAGGAGGTTGGTGGTTTGATTCCTCCATGCCCTAATGATATTATAATATCGGTTAAAAAAAACTAAATTAGTAACCAAAAAATAAGAGATAAGTGACCAAACAAAATGACCAAAATTCGTATATAAAATTACTAAAAACGACTAAATTAATGACCAAAAAATGAGAGATTTGAAACTGGGCATTAAAAAGGATGCAATACATGGCACTAATGATGAATCCAAACATGGCGTTGATATGGTAGCAGGATAAGACGTGAAACTAGGCATTAAAAATGATGCAACACAGGGTGCTAATGATGAATCCAAACATGGCATTGATACGGTAGAAAAATAAAACAATACTTTGGATGCAAAACATGACGCTAAATAGCAAGCAAAATATGGTGCAACAATAGAAGAAATATTTAGTGTCATTTTGGTAGAAAAACACGATGCAAAAAAGGAAGCAAAAATTGGTGCAAATTTTGAAGCGAAAATTGGCACATATTTGGAAGTAAAACATGGTGCAAAATGGGATGCTAAAGTGGTCCAAAAATGGATGCAATATCGGATGCTAACATGGTGCTATTAAGGATGCAAATGTGGTGCTAACAGGGATTTCATTTAAGAAGCAAAATAAGACACTCACTAGGAAGCAAAATAGGATGTTATTTAGGAAGCAAATTTGGACGCTTTTCTGGAAGAAAAAAATAGACGCTATTTTGAACATCATAAAGGATGCTATCTAGGAAGCAAAAAAAGACATTTTTTGAGAAGCTTTAATTTTTTTCCATGATGCGTCCCATTTAGCATCTAGTTTGATCACTCAAAGTAAAAAAAAATTACACTAAAAAGGGATGCTAAATGGGACGCTAAATCTAGGATTTGTTGTAGTGAAAGTGGAAGGGTTCCAAGGTAATAGCTAAGATAAGTTTATAGCTATTCTATATGATCTAGGTGGAACTATCGAAATTGGAAAAGAAATCCAATGCTTTAGGTCTCATTTTGGGGGTCTCTTTCTACCTTTCCATTTGTAGCTCAATCTTTGAGGGAAATAAGAAGTGTAATTTAGAAGCGATAATATTCTTTACAAAGAGACATCAATAAGAAGAAAAATAAGAAGTGGAATTCCTTATTGCAGGTTGATTAGCCAAGGGTACTATGATTCTTCTCTTGTTTATTAGTCTTTTCTGTCTGATATAGAAGTTGTTCTATTTCTTCATGATTTATACTCCATCATTTTCAATCACCAATAACATCCCCTTCTACTTCTTTTATATAATTTCCTTTTGTTGGTGTTGCTTGCTTTTCTGAGTTCTCACTTAATATACAAGGTGTATTCTTGAGTGAAAATTCTTCCCTATCAAGAGTTACAGTCTTGGTTTTAATTTTTTTTCTGTCATTCAAATTTGTTTTTTCCATTGTCTCTTATCCTTAAATTGATTTTGCTTATATTTCTCTTCCTTTGTTGACTCTTTTGGGAATTTCATGGAACAAACTTAACTGTATGATTACAAAACGACATGTCTTTATGGACTTTGCATATTTTTCCAGCTCGTGTACTTATATTTTTTTTGGAATCATCGGGTATATCGCTTATAATTGATGGATATGCGTTCTTGGTTGCATCTTACTTTACAACAAAACCGCAAAAAAATAGGGTCAACCCACCATGCCAAATAGGGTAATCTAGTGGCTAAAATTGAAGCTATTGAAGACCTTGAGGTCAGTGTTTTGTTTTTTTCATTTAGTCTCTTTTTATCTTTGATAATACATAATTGTATTTTTTTACCAGTATTAACTGTATCCAAGATTGATCTTGGAAGAGATTGGAGGAGTAGGGTCGTTATTTCAAGATGTTCTTGCAAATTTGAAGAGTACAGTTTGGAAGGAGTGCCCCATTTTTAATTGGTCGAAGTCATCTTTATTGTCAATTATTGGTAGAAGTAATATTTAGTGGTACACCTATTTGGAATAGGCTAGCATGTTGAAGGCTTTTTATATTTAAATAATGGATTCTAACATGGACTTATGTTTCATATAAAACTTTCAGTGACCTTTATTTTTAAGAATATTAGTAGAAGCATTGTTAGTATTTTGGGACACTGTTTTTGAGTTTATGAATTTTAATATTTTTAATTAAATAACATACTAATGGATATGTATGTGTCCAACAACATGTTTCTTGCCTTTAACTTAGCTGGAATTCACACCATCCCTCATTTTCCAACCTTGGTTAATGGAATAATAGAATATTGATCATAGGAACACTAACTAGGTATTCATGTGACTGGTATGGAACCTGCTATAATCCTTCATATACACAAAAAATTCAAATGGAAAACATCATCTTAGGAATTTTATTCGTCGCTCATGATGAGTCTACATGTGATTGGTTATGGCCTTGCAAAGAACATTATAACAAGATAGGTGTGACAGAAAAAAAACCTTAATATAAGGAAAAGTCCATTTAAATTATTCAAGAATAATTATATGTTCATAAAGTAATAAAGAAGATAAAAATGCATCTTGAGGACCAACCTAAAACAAGAATCTAGGCTTCCCTAATACATGGTTCATCTTCATTACTCTAGGAGACTGACTTTTCCAAGCGGTTGTTGATTTCTCTCTCCTTTTTGGAAAAGGTCAAATATGAGGGGAATCCTTATGGGGAGTGGCATTCCCACTATAAGTCAGTTAATTAAAACTTAACATGCAGGGTGCTAAACATAAATTATCAACCCGAGGAAGTCTTTTATTTCAAAGTTATCGTGCAAGATCTATGCAAGCACAATTTCTACCTGACACTGTTGATCTATTGGTATGTAATCGAAACTCTTTGTAAAGTAGATCACACATTCTTGAAGGTAAATCAAACCTCGAACCTATTCGTAAGTCAAACTGTAAATCGAACACACTTCAAACAAGATCTATTCCTATGAAACAAGATCTGATTACATAGATCTAAAATAAGTATTGTGTTGGCCAACGATTTATCAAAATGAATTAACAGAAGGACACTATGATAAATAAAATGAATAAAAACATGAACTGAATAATAAAACAACTATGATAAATCTAATGCATGAAAGCATGAATTAACAAATAACAGATCTACAAAATAAAACACTTACAATCAACACTACCAGTCATCTGCTCAGGGAAGAGGGCGCTTCCTCCACTGAGCAGAGCTGGATATCCACAATGAAAGTATACAACTCCAGAATTAAGAAACTTCTAGCATGTATTATCATAATGAAATCATTACAATGGATCTGGATCAAATCCTACATCATAACATTGTGTTCTCTCTTATCCTGCATCTCCTATCATCCATCTCCTATACTGCCTAATCCCCTCTCAATGAGATTGATTACATATTTATAAATAAAAATATCTCCTAGAAATGAAGAATTGAATCCCCAACTTGTGATCTGCAGCAGCTGAGACACGGCTATAACTGCTGGCAACTTTGGAACCGTCCGCAACACCAAATCTGGAAAATAGCCTCTCGAAGAACCACCTGCATATCGGAAATCGTATCTTGGTTTGGTGATTTCCTCTTTATTCAGGTAAATGAGGATGTTACACACAAAACCCATGTCTTTGATTTTTGAGATTCATTTCCATCTGCCCGCAAATCAATATGTGAATAAAGGTGTTCTTATGTGGCATGCATTTTTGGTTAAGGTTGTAACAGCTAGCTATGAGCGTCATGTATGTGACAACTCACTCCACAAACCATTATTAGTAAAATTATGCATAATAGTATTCAATTCATCAAAGATAAAGGAAAATAATCATTATTAACCACTTAAAACATTAATGAAAGCAGCATGTTATTTTACGCGCAGCTACAACAAATGGATGGAAAATGGAATGATAAATGGGCAATAATGGTAAGAAAACGGATAAAAGGTATGTCGATAAGTGATGAAAAAATGGACAATTCCAGGGTCCAATAGAGAGCAGGGAGCATCCTCTTTTGTTTTGTAGAGGTGTTTCTCCTCTTTAATATTTGAATGATAAAATATTATCTCAAAACACAACTTCATAGATAGGGTGGGCTATATTTGAAATAAAAATTCAATCATAGGCCTTGTGGAATTCAATCTTCAATATATGGGTGTCCTAGAAAAATTCCCTCATGAATACCTAGCCCACTCCATGGTATCCCATGATGATATCATTGTACCCAAGATAAACCCTTGCATAACCTGTATGTTCCTTCTAAACAATATTATTAACCCAAAGAGGTATTTCCTTGGCCAGGTTCTTATACGCCACTCCTAGAAATGTAATATGTATCCACCTCCCTATGGAGTCTCTCTAAGCATACTTGGGAATCGACTTAATCAGTGCTTGCTTAAATTCTCAAGAAGAATGATTTATATGCCAAGTAGAAAAATCATACCCTACTATATCCCACATCACCTTGTAGAAATCACAAGGAAACCCACTTATACTCGGGGACTTACCATTTTCCATTAAGCATAGGGTAGAAAAGAGCTCTTCCTTTGAGAACTCATTGTCTAACCTATCCTAGTCCCCAATAAATACCTTATGAGGACTCACCTTATAGAACGAATTTCTAATAATCATAATTGAGTCTGTCAGAGAACAAGGTGAAAAATATTCTAGAAATGAAGTCGAAACATACCTTTGATCTAAGTAGGGTTTTCTTCAAGAGAATCATCATATATGTGTTAAATATAAGCCTTGAAGACCTAGGAATGTTGCCCAATTGTGAAATGCTTGTTGTATTGGTAAATAGTCTCAGTATCTCATGGAAAATGGGGATTGGAACTGCTTCCTCCACTTGATTTTTCGAATCTTAGGGTTCAATGGATACAATGGCTACAATTCTCTACCTTCTTGAGAATTTTTCAATTTGTGACCATCAATTATGACTAATTAGACATTCACTACGATGGATAACTTCGTGCGACTGTAGACCACCCTAGATACTCCAAAGATGGATATTCAGAATAAATACTACTTCTAAATTCACTAATTGATTACCCTCATTATTTAGTGGTTGTGAATATTAGTATGTGCTCCTTTGTGTAGTCTAGTTTTCTGTTGTAGATAAATTGGTTTAGGGTTTTCTTTCATTCTCAAATTGCAGGTTTAGGAAAGCAGAGATACCAAGGTCAACAATAAACAGGAATAATAAACCAAAGAAACACAATTTTGAATTTTACCTTGGAGAAACCCTTACTTGAAACACTCTACCACTAAATTTACAAAAGTGTGTGAGTCTTCAATTATTCACTATCTACAGTATAAATTATGAAGAGGTTTACTACGAAGCAAACATTTATTAGAGTCTAGCTTCCAAATTGATGCAACAGTATGTTCTCTTTTGCTTTGCTCTGTTATGACCACTTTCTCTCCTTCCCTTTCATCGATATATTTGAATACCCAAAATTACTTGAGAATGCAATCATGAGAACCCTAGAATACTTTCACATGGCCATTTTAAGTATTCTACCATGGTGATTCCTCTTCCAACAAAATGGAATTAGTTTTGATACTGGTTCATTGACCTAACTAATGGTTGGTAACATCCAACTGAGATAGTGTTGATGTGGCATTGGTTTGGCTCCTTAAGGGATTTCAATGAATTTCAACTGTTGGTTCACATGTGAAGTTTTTGTGATAGTTCGATGGTTCTTCTTCAGAATAACCTATCATTCATACATAGTGTTTTTTTATTTAATTTTGTCCTAGCCTATTTTTTGGATTTTATTATTTTACTTCAATGATCCAATTCTAATCATACTTTCTGTCACATGCCCAAATTTTCAAAACATTTCATGTTTTAAGAAACATTATGTTATATTTTATTATAAAGTTTTTAATTAATGACCAAGTGGTGTCAAGGATAATTGAATGTAATTGTTGAATATTTTATTAATACATAAATGAAATATGAGACAACAGCTTAGGGTAGCTATTAAATGAGTGTTTTATTGGTCACTTGGTGGAGAAATCCGAGTTGAGAACAGATTGACACTTGGTATCATCCTCAAACTACTTCTAGCTGTTGAAGGAGGAAATTCCCTATTTTTTTAGTCATGTTCCCCAAGAAAGTGGAACAAGAGTAGCTGGCTCATTAAGTGAAAACTGAACCAAAATACCTAGGCATGATAATAAAAATTCCCATTGAATAGAGCTGAGGATGCTCACTTTGGACTTGTGAACATTCTATGTGAATGAAGTGCACAAGAAAAATTGATGGAGGGGACTAGCTGAAGTATGTTTTGAGTGAATAGTGATGAATACCTAAACAAGTGCAGCTATTCTAAGCTAAGTTCATACTATTGCATGTAGAACATAATTACTGCAGAACACTCAGTAGAGTTGCAGAGGATTATTAGACTACATCTCTCACCCAGTACTTCTACCAGGTGAACCAGGAGACAAGCTCGGGGGTCCTCAAATTTGCAGTTCAGCTTTTCTCCAGGAGTTGGTTGGGAGGAACAAGTTCCTTAAGTTGTTGTCACCTCATCTATATTTCCAGGTTTTACTTGATATATCTAGCTTTCTAAAATGTTTATTGTTATCTGGAAAGTTTAAGTTTAAGCAATGATATGTTATGATACTATTCTGCTGCTGCTAGGGTTAGTTAAAAGAAAAAAATTTACTATGAAAGGATAGTTAAATGCTAGAATAGATAGGTTAGGGTAAATTATTAGAAGAATTACTAGTTTTACTTATAGATAAACAAATACCTAACAGTATTTTTCCACATCTTTTATAAAGGTGGTACTATAGTACGGTAGGTTAGATTAATTTCAGATAAATAATCGAATGAAGTATGCATGAATGTGAACTATTATCTTCTACAAGTTCATATGTGTGATTCGTAAGTATGTTTTCCTTTTTATTTAGATGTCTTTATTTAGTGAGAGTACTTGAAAAATATAAACAGAGTTGTTTAGGAAAGATCCAGAAGTATAGGTTTACTTAGTCTGTGTAATTGTTTACACAGTAGATAGACTATTTATTATAAGTCTATTATTATAATAATTACTTGTTATTATAAAGACACAAATTGAATAACCAATATTAACTGAAAGAAACATTAAACAAAACTAGAAATATACTGTAATAAATTCATCTAAGTAAAATGCAAACTATGATAACATTATAATTCAATACGAACTAAGTATTTTAAACTAAGGGAATTAGGGCTTATAAATAAACCTATTTAAAGAAACTGTAAAAATATAAACAACATTACCACCTCTTTTACTAACAGAGGGGTTATTCATTTCAACTATAAAAAAAATTAAAGCTTACTTACTTCAATTATATAATCATAAGTATCGAACAGGTAAATAAATAAATTTAATATATTCTCCACAATAATAGTATTAAGATTGTGTGATAAACAGAAAGTGGGAGAAAGTAATTAAAAATATATTTTTCAACATATAATAAACCAGAAAACACAATAAAAACTTAGGTTGGATAAATAACCTTTCTTTTTTTATTTACCTACTGAAGTCAATAATATCTAACAGTAAAAATCAAACTATCTTCTAGAAACTGACTATCTAGAACTTTTCTTTTCTTAAACATAATCAGAATAAAAATCAATTTACAGTAATGATACTTCTGTGTAAGATAAATATTAAAAGAATTTGAAAATTAAACCAGCACATATTAACAATACAACTTGCATCTTCTTAAAAAAAAACCACCGTATATATTTTATTTTGAATATATAAATTATAAAATAGTAAACTTCATGCTTATCCAATTTTCAAATAGCAGTTAAACCCTAAACATAATCATATCAGTTACGGCCTTAAGGCCTTTTATAAACAAAATCACAGCTTAAAATTGTGTATTAAAGAACATAACTATAAACAAAACTACGACTGAGAAGGCCATGATTTATCAAGTCTCCGCTATGAAAGCCCTAAGCCTCCAACACAAAACAACCACTACGGATTCAAATAAACTTAGCCAGATATCAAAGTATCGGCCACATGGCCTTCCAAAACCTTTTAAAAACACAGAGTACCTACGGCCAAGCCAAAATCCAAAAACCCAACGAACTCCATCAAGTAAAAACCAACACCCTACACCTCTGCAAGAGGAACCTCAGCGAGACCGAGGCTTACCAGGGTTATGTGCGGCGTGAAATCTGTGCAGCGTGGTATTCGACGACTGTAAGCACCTTTCTGAAAAAATTAAGCACCTGCACATTGAAGTCAACAAGTATAAAAAAAAACTCAGAAAAATAATTATTGGTGCAAAATTAAAATCTTTAACTCTGTTTAAAAAAAAAAACTTAGTATATTAATTCCATTATAGTTTTATCAACCCTATAGAAGTATGAGGACAAACCCTAGCCTCAAACAAAGTTACAATTATCTTCAAGGTATTGCTACCAGAAGAAGGCATACAAGCAACGTTCAAGCCAAATTCAAAAACCATGATGAAATAGAGGCAAATCCGTGTTTAAAAATTGAGTAATGTAAATAGTTATCTTTTTACAATATCCGAGCTCGCACTATCAAGTTCACCAGTGTATGGAGGATGACACTTGTAGAGTCAATATAATGACAGAAGGGGCATTTACAGAGTTGGGAAATGGCGATGGAAAGTTCTCACTCAGGTCAAGAACAGTGGCCACCTGAACCTCTTAACACAGTAGAATGACGCAATGACAAAGGGGCTCATATTCAATGGAGTGACAATGAGGCCATGCGTCAATGAGCCTGCAGCTCTTCACTCCATAGAAAAGCCTCAACATAGTTAGGCGAAAAATATTAAATTTTAGGGTTTTAGTGCACCTTATAATGCTACCAAAGTAAACAAAAACCTAACCAACAAATAACGACCACGTGACTTCGGGAATTTTTTAGCAGTGTGGGTTTTATGTTATACTCGACATCACCTTGGATCAACCTACACACATGAGCAATTTTAGAAAGAAGCAATGGTTATAAACCTTTGTCTATCTCACATTATCGTGACTTGATAATAGTATGTATTTATAACCCTGAACAAGCATATAGAATGATATTAAAACATAAACCAAGGGTTTGTTTTAGGTTTTTACAATCTTATAATTGGGTAAACCATTACAAGGAATTATTCAACATTAATTATATAAGAAACATTAATATAATAGAAACTATGTCATAGTATAAGACCTTGTAAAAATGCTTATTTGTTTTTAATGTTATATGCTTGAAAACTTAGGCTTAGGTTGAGCATGATTTTTTTTGTTAATATAGGTATTAAATTAAGTATCATTTAAGAGACCAGTAATTTGTTTATTAATAATATTCTAAGAGATGAGGATTATACAAAGGTTAAAAAGGATAGGTGTTTTTAGGGAATAAATCTTCCTCTTTGTATAAAAGCAGTAAAAATTATAGTTTAAAGATGTATATTTTGTATTAGTGCATCTCCATTGGGTAAATACTAGAATGCTTAGTAAACTATCTTGTGTACTAGGTAATAGTTCTATGTATGTTTAACCGTCAAGGTACTTTATGATTATACTTAGATCATCGACTTCCTAGGATAACTTAACTCAATGTTGTGAAAAAAAATACTATGGAGTTAAAATCAGAATTAAGTAAGTAAACAAAAGAATATGCTATACAACTTCATTATAGTTATATACAAGAACTAAACTGAAAATAAAATGATGAAAGTTAAATGAACAAGTTTTAGTTATAGTGAATTAGAAGAGTAACTGAGCTAAATTCAGATCATAAATAATAACATCAATAGTAACTCTTTTACTGCTCAAAGTTGTAAAACAAATAAATTAACTAGCATTTTATTCTATGCTAGTCGACATTATAATCTCGATCTGGAAAACTGGTAACAAACTTCTTACCTGTAAAGAACCTGTAAAAGAGGCAATGTTCACTGCATTAACTATAAGCTAAATAAGCCTCGATCTCAACTGAAGTTCTTTCCTACTTTTCATACGACAGTAAAACAAACTTAGTACTAGAATTTAAACATATGTTTCAATTTCTGTTATTCCAAATCATAACCTGCTAAATCAAATCCTTAACATGGAATTATAAAAACAAACTAATAAGTTTACAGAACTAGAGATTAACTAATATTCAGTTCTAGTTTAATACTGCTTAAAAGTAATAGTTAGCATTTAATTGTTCCTAGCATTAGAGGAAATTTCAAATCAAAATGGGCCTACTACAAAGAATTAATAAAATAATAGTTAAAGTAATAAAATAATATTTATTAATTTTGGAGAAAGAAAAGAAAAAAACTACTCTTTTGTTTGTATTTTTGACATATCTCCCCATGTTTTGCCTCAAATTTCGATCGAGAGAGATCGTTGGATGCGGGATTAAATTCCGCATCCAACAAGTACCCACTTGGCATACTTTTGATGGACGTCGCTACCTCGAAAACCAGAAATACCTAAAAAAACGTGATAATCAGTTCAGGTATTTCTTGTTTTCAGGGTAGAGGGGTCCGTCAAAAGTATGCCGAGTGGGTACTTGTTGGATGCAGAAGTTTAATCTTGCATCCAACGAGCTCTTCTGATCAAAATTTGAGTAAAAAAACAGGGAGATATGTCGAAAATACAAACAAAAAAGTAGTTTTTTTAAAGATACCTATCCCCAAATTTATATTAAAAAAGTGTTTAAGACCTATACGGTATTTCAAATTTAAAGCAATTTCATTGTCTAACACATGATGACATGCAATTTGAATCGAAGTTAAAAGGCTCAATTTGAGTTGAAATTTCCTCTAATGGCAATGACGACTACAAACATTATGTTACATGAAAAATTTTAAATTTTTTTACGAATTTTTGGAGTATTACGCTTTCTCATTTTGAGGCTTTTTGTTCCCTAAAATATTTAGTTTTGAAGAAGGGTGAGGAAATAATATTTTTTGAAAACATTTGACCTAGCCATTTTTAGGAGTTTTTTCTATTACTTCAATGATCAAATTCTGGTCATTCTCATTTGGGAGGATTTGTGTGCCCTCAAATATTTAGTTTTAAAGAATATAATGAAATGATTCCTAGGATTTTACCCTCTCATACCATTTTACCTTCTTATATAGACACCCCCCCCCCC
>LPNX010707471.1:0-13761 GCA_001517045.1 Pseudotsuga menziesii
TATGTATATGTATGTTTTGTGTTGGGCGTCGACCCTGAAGCACATGATTGATGAAATGTTTGTGTTGGGCATGGACCCTGAAGCACATGATTGATGAAATGTTTTTGTTGGACGTAGATCTTGAAGCAGATGATCGATGAGGTGTTTTGTGTTGAGCAAGAGGCTCTGGACCACATGAGTACTGACATTTGTGTTGAGCATAAAGCTCTAGAACACATGAAAATATAAAATGTTGGGAATAAGCTCTGAAGAATTCCATGTTGATGTTGAGCATAAGCTCTGGAGCATCGAATATTTGGCCATTGTATCCCTATGTGTATCGTACAAGTACATCCTAGCATTTAATGTTCAGCGAAAGCTCTTGAATTGCATTGTTTTTATAACTGCCTGCTATAGGCATTGAGTATGGGCTCTAGTAATTGCTAGGGGTTAATTAATAGAATTTAATAAATTTTGAGTAAAAACGGCTTGAGAAAAATATTGTTCTTCATCATACTTATTTATAAGTGATGAAATGAAACTTCGAATTTTTGTGTTCTCATAAAAGTACTGAACAACTACCACATTATATGAGGGAAATCCAACATGCAAGGATGTTTAGAGTTGCCTAGCCTAGTATACCTAAACCATCTATCTAGTTGACCTTCATTAAGAAGTGTGGTTAAGTCTAGGGATCATGACACATGATGCCCGAAGAAAAATGCTAACAAGTATTTTAATACTATGTATTTTATACATAGTATGTATCAAGAATTTATTATGATTAATTATATAATTAAATAAAGAAAGAAGATAAGCTCCACCAATTATTATTTATTATTAAAAGATTAATAAATAGTGAAATAACTATGAAAGACTAACCTAGTTAAAAGTTCCTAGGTTAAGAATTGAAAATTACCCCAGTAAATTAAAAAGGGTTAAATCAACAAATCAAGGATTTCTTGATTTAACTACCCCTTTGACTGAAAAGTATGTCTATAAAGACTCAAGCCAAGAAAATGCTTGGGGGTTCTAATTTTTCTCTTGGGGAATTATTATTCTGTCTGTTTTTCCTCTTAAGTGTTTTCTTGGAGGATTTTCTGCTGCAAGGAAAAGAGGACAATTGTAGAACTGAATACTAGTTAGGAAACCCTACCTTAGGAGCCCTAAGCTACTTGCATGATGGAGTCCAGCTTGGGGGGATTCGGATTAGAACCAGGAATGGTTATGGGTCATGGTTGGGAGGAACATGGTAGTTCCCAAGTGATTTGGTCATCAAAATCAGAGGTCAGGTCTATCTTAAATTGATAATTCTGGTTATTTGAAAAGTGTGCAGGTTCAATCATTATAGGAGCTTCAGGAAGATAAATCATAGGTTCAAATTCTTAGTATGTCAAAGTTCATTTCTAGGGTAAATGCAGGCTGCTTTATGTAAAAGCTTCTATATATTTTACTAACCCTAGGTAATTGATGTTTTGCCTAGATTTTGCTAGGGTCTTTATTTTCTCTTCAATATTCCTAGAATTGGAAATATTATCATAGGTTGTATATAGCTCGGTTCCCATCTTTAATATTTGTGTTCTGTATTCATTTCATATTCAGAAATAAATACTGTAGACTAGTTAAATCTAGATCTGCTATTTAATTGTTCACCTATTACTTATATCTCTACTGACATATTACATTTGTTAGTAGAGAGATGTGTTTCAGATTATAGTAGATTTAACCATAGGAGTAAGTTTAAAGAAATAAAAATACTATACATATCCCCTAGGGTATTACTTACAACTAGAGATATTCTTTTATAACATAACTATATATACATAGAAATAAACTATCAGGTATAAATATCTATAAAAAAACTATCTATGCATTCATTTCCAAAATTAGATAATCCATCTAAGACCTGTAAAAGTCTGTAATCATATAACAAATTACATTAAAAATACTCCACATAAATGAAAACCACATTAAATTTAAACAAAGGGATATCATGACCATTCATGTGGTCCTTATCAAAACTCTGCCATAAAATATATAGTCTTAACATCTACATTAAAATACCATAAAGCACATGCATTATATCTTTAAAAAATACATATAGTATCCATCTTTACATAACCATAAACCAAGTTACATAATTCAACACCATAACATAAATCCATCTAAAAGTTTCATCAAGTAACATTTTTCACACAGTTTTCACATAAGAACTAGATGCCGTAGACAACTAAAATACAAGCTATCGTAGCATTGTGGGAAGGCTCATGCCATTCATGGCATGACCTTCACCCATGTGGTCGATTTATACATTTATCAAACTAATCAATGGTGTTTAGACATAGAGCATCCCAATAAGGTGTATGCCTCTGTGCATTAAAAACCCCAACCCATTTTTAAATACAGTGCTCAATAAAAATGCAGGAGGGATTCACATACACCATAAACCTTTACAATTTATAAACACCAATGCTTACATCTATTTACACAGATATCCCAATGTCTATACACAGTTTCCATTAAAGGCCGAGAGCAAGGTTTTACATGGGCGTGCCAATGGGCTATGGAACCATTGCTTGCAATGGTGCATCCCATGGCTTTAAAAGCCCGAAACCAAAACTGTAATGAGTTCATAAACAAAATAAACATTACACAGAGCTGAATGGCCTAAGCATCAAGTCATGGCATAATGCCTCCATTTTAATAAACCAAGTCTATATTCAATCCCGAACACAAAATCATTTTTGCTACAACATCAAACCCCAACCAAACAACCAGTCGAAACATAGCCCAGCCATAGGATTGAAGGGTGACAAACATAAGCTTGATGAGCAATCTTACCATGGACACGAATGCAACACTAGGAGCCAAATGTGTTGTAGTCGTGCTTCCCTCCATCCCTTTTGGCACCTGTAAGCACCAACCAAATAGGGATGAGGAGTATGCCATTACTTCCAAACTATAAACCAAATAATGTGCAGGATTAAGAGTTCACGCGGGCTTGCCTTCACAAACAGGAGGTCACCTCCATGGCCATACCTCTGCATAGAGCCAAACAACGAAAACCCTCAAATGACAAATACATTGCATAGCTATCGTGATCCAAGCCTAAGGGAAGGCTGTCACAATTCATGAAGAGCATTAAATGCACTAGGCTGGAGTCCATTAATGTTTCAACAAACCCACTCACATAGTCACGACTTGTTACAATGTATCGAATATCACCACCCTTCATACCATTGCTTAAACCCTATAATATATGGTTCATACCATATATTATGTCACCCCAAACTTTAAACATCAACGTTAACTTAATGTGAAGCTTGCACTATTCTAGTATTGTCATAATACTTAGTCATAGGTTGCACTAGTTCAAAAGTTTAATACCCTTTCTTAGGATTGTAGATAAGATTTAGTACATATGTTTAGAGCTCAGGGTTTAATACCATAGTATTAAGTTGTTTAGGCTTAAGCACCATGGCATACAAAGTATGCCATGTAAATCTCTTAGATTATCAAATCCAAAGCTCTTCTCTCAAACCATTAATAACTTGCCAATAAAAGAACATAGGAAATGTTAAAAATAATATATAGTGAAAATATACACAACATGAAAAGATATTAATGACATAAAAAAATGACGAAAGTAAGACCATAATGAAAAATAATTAATGTACAGGAAATTTAGTTGTAATGGCTAAATTGACATTAACGACACTTACCAAGTTTGAAAAACCAAGTCGATAGGAAACGTATTAACTAGAAGCAGGTTATCGACAACCAAGGCTATCAACACACTATATATTCGATCCCATCGCAAGTAATGAACTGCATAAGTAAAAGAGAGAGGTTCCTTAGTTCAATTGAACTAAGTAAGATTGCATAACCAAGTAATACCTTATCTCTTAGGATGTCATGGAAGAACCAGTCCCGCCACTCCACCACTTTATTCCCATCAACAAAGTTAAGTTAGTTATACTTAATAAACAAAATACACATGTGCAGAAGTAAATCAATGAACTATACATTTCACTAACTCACTGACAGTAATAACTAAGTCATACAAATAGTTTAAATAACAAATTAAGACATAATAATTAAACGAACTAATAATCACTTAATGGATAAGAGATTAACAAGACATTGTGAGCAATTTCCAAAGAGATCGAAAGTTAAGTAGCACATGTAATTTTGCAGGAGTAATAATGATCCTGTTTGGGTAGTTCTCTACTAGCCTATAATTTTTTTTTGTTTTTTAATTTTTGGGGACATTACAAGTGGTATTAGAGCCTAGTTTCAATACTGAGAGACAGATGGGTGCACCAGAAATTCACGCAGAGAAAATAAAGTATGATAAGTAAATTTTGATACTAACAGAAATTTTTGCTGCTATTAAATTTTTTTGTGTAGCAAGAAAATTTTTACAATGCTATTTAGTTTATGAACACTGAGAGAGAAAACAACCGGTAAGAATAAATGACCACCCCCACTCCGAAAGTGAACTGTGTGGTTGAGCTAAAATTTGATGTGCTAAAAAATTTGCACATTCTTTAAGCTGAACTAAAGAGTTTTAGAGAAGACAGTCTAAATGAAAGAAAGGAACAGAAAGCTATAAATGAAGCATTATTGTGTAATATTATGGGAGGGATCCCACAAGGTAAACCTACCCAGCCCACCAACATATCGAAAAGAGAACCGTACCATGAGCAGGGCAGCAGCCCAAGAGAAGCAGAAAAATAAGGTACCCCTGAAGCAACTAAAGGAGATCATCACAATCCTGCTAGTGATGACTCACTTTCTCCATGGAGAAAGAGGCAAATAAGTGATGACAGTATTTAAAGGGGGTTTTGAAAAATAAGAGCCCCGACCTATGAAGGTGAAGTAAATATGGGAGAAAAGGATGGAGAATGGTTGCTGGGAATGAGTAAGTATTTCCAAGTTCATAACTATTCAAGTGTGATGCAGGATAGGATTTCCATCTACAGCCTAAATGGTAAAGCAGAAAGATGGTGGTGAGATTTAAAGAACACTAAGAAAGATGAGCTGCGAGAAATAAGCATGGAAAAATTTTGAAATATTTTCCACAAAAAATACATGTCAGAAAGGTTTTTTGACCGCAAGGTAAAAGAGTTCCATGAACTGCGCATGGGATCCATGAACATGTATGCATTTATAAACAGATTTCTAGATTTGTTGCATTATGTACCATATATCAAAGAAGAGAAGGTGAAGATACAACAATTCCTAGGATGTCTTCCTCCTAGTTTTCGGGATAGGATTGAATTCTACATGCCAAAGACACTGGATGTAACACCCCGGTTTTGACCCCGTTTTCTTTAAATGTATATGATGTATATAATGTAATTGATCGTGGTGTGGAGCAAAAGGAAAAATCCCCACCATCGATTTGGTTGTGTCATGTTTCGGCGATTGAAATCGTTGTCGATGGTATATCGTGATATATGACACATTATAGTTTTGGCATTATGTAAATATGCATTTTAATTAAAATTAACCCCAACCATCTATGTCAATGCAACCATAATGAAAAGGGCATGATTTTCCTAAGGATAAGGAGGGGGAATTATTAAACTTTGAGCCTATGGGGAAAAGCCATGTGTCAAATGTTAAACCCCTTTTGACTTACTCACCTTTCCTTGTCTCATAATTCAAATACCACATTAAAACCTTTTGTTGTTAGGTGGAGCAGTTATTGCTAGGCAGTGGTGTGTGGAAGGACTGCCAGTCCTTTCCCACACGTACACTCCACCAGTAGAATCTTTCACTTCACATGGGAAGGGAAAACATGACACCAATTATTCTTCCACTCTCGTCCATCCTCACATGGAGACAGTCGTTCTCTCTTCTCCTCACGCACAGGTTGGGATTCTTCATTGTTTTCCTCACGTAGCAAGCTAGAAGCGCGGCCTCAGGGGAATGATTTTTGTTGTGTATGCATTTTCCTTAATGAATTGTGGTTATGTGTATATGTTTTCCCCCTATCTAGGCTGAGAGTCGGATCTCCTTTCCAACCTGGGCTGTGTATTTCCTGTTGCCTCAATGTTGAGATCGAGGCTATTGTTTTTTCCCATTACTTTATGGTTTGATGTGGTTTCATTTGCATTTTGGGTTGCTATAGATTCTTATGATTCGTTTGGCCATGATAGGGCCAATAACGAATCAGGAATCAAATTCCCCAGTCAGAGTTGTGAATCTCTTGTTTTTCTATGTGTATGCAGTAGTTGTCTTCGGACTGTGTTGGAGTGGGAATGAAGGCTTGATTTGCTTCGTAAACCTAGTGTGTTTGGTAGCCACACAGACAGAGCTAGAGGGATGGCTTTCTTCTCCACAACCCCTAAATAGCACTGGAAGCGAAGTCAGGGTTTGAGGGACTGTGTAGCAAAGAAGGGACTAATTTCCTTGTTTTGGGTCTATGTGGGTGTCCTAGAAGTCAAGCTAGTTCTAGTTTAGGTGTCCTTAGCTCTTCAATGAGCTCACCAGCTTAGAATTCAGTTTTTCCCAGGTCCTTGATGGCCTGATAAACCCAACTGTGTTGGATTGGCTGATTTGTGTATCCTTGGCTATGTGTAAGCCTTCTTGTTCCTTATTCCTTGGGGAATCATTCCCAGCTTGGGGGTGCAAGTGTTGCTGAGAGACTAAGGAGCACATTGGACTATGGTTGGGTGGAATGTTGCAGCAATGTAGCTGGTTGCGGGACGAATTATTCACAAGATATGTATTCTTGTCTATTTAGTATCTGTAATTATATTTAATTTTTAATGGATTGCAATGAACATGTCGAATGCTTGAAAGTAGGGAGTGCTTCTGCTGGATGTTAAACAATTATGCAGAGTCTACATGTTTTTACTTCCAAGCATTTTATTTCAGTTTTATGTATGCACACATTCATGGGGCTAGTTTCCCTGATAGATAATGGTTTGGCAGCATCCTCTTCACCAATCGAAGGGTCGGGGACGTCACACTGGATACTACACTACACAAGGCCAAACTCTGCTATGAGCATGGGAAGTTATGACAAGAAAACCAGAACCAAAATAGAGAAAATTCTATAAACGTTTCTGATAACTGCAAACCTGGGTCAAACCCCAGCCTTATAGAAAGAAAAACAACAACTTTCAGGTGAACAAGAACTCTAATAAACCAGGTAGGAAACCTTATGTACTAGCTCCTAATGGTAATAAGCAAGTGGAAAATGGAGCCAATTCTACCCCTTTAGTGATCAAGTGCTAGAAGTGCAACGGGCCGCATTATGCCCGAGATTGTAAGAACAAGAATAATGGAGTCTTGCATAGCCTACAAGAAGAACCTACTGTTGAGGACATAGTGTGAACCCCGTGAATCTATGCAGCATTAGATGGCCGACAAGAGGATCATCAAGCTACAATGGTCAAGATCAAAGGTAAGATCTTAAATACCTCTGTTTCAATACTTATTGATCCTGGTGCTTGCTAGAGCTATGTTTCACCTAATATTGTTGATTTATGCAAGTTAGGAAACGTAAAGCATGATAAATCTTGGCTGGTACAGTTAGCCACCGGTACAAAACAAAAAGTTTTAGAAATTGTTAAAGAATGTGAAGTAAACCTGAATGGTTTCCTTACTAAGGTAAACCTAAACATCCTACCTTTAGGATCATACAATATTCTTATCGTCATGGACTGGTTGGAACAACACCATGTCATGCTTGATTGTCTACACAAGTCTATCTTGTTTACTGATATCCAAGGGAACCAAGTGAAGGTTCAAGGCATCCCCAAGAAAGTTTCTGTAAGACAAATATCTACCTTACAAGTGAAGAAGTGTGTTAGGAAGGGCTACAAGTTATTTGCAGTGAACATCTGAGATGTAGAGTCGGATATAAAATAACGCATAAAATACTTCCCCATTCTTGAAAAATTCAAGGATTTGTTTCTCAACGAAATCCCTAGATTACCTCCAAAATGAGACCTAGACTTTTCCATCGAACTAACCCCAAGATCAGTTCCAGACTCCAAAGCCTTTTACCACATGAGTGCACCAGAATTGGTGGAACTCAAACTATGGTTGCAAGAGTTAACAGAGAAAGGGTATATCCGACCCAGTGTGTGTCACATGCTCCAATTTTTCAAATAATATTATCTTATTGATTTTTACTCCAAGACATTATGTTAAATTTTATGCTAAAGTTGTAATTGATGACTCAGCAGAGTCAAGGATGTTGAATGTAATTATGAATATTTTAATTATAAATAAATAAAAAGTGGAGACAACAACTTGGGAGAGTTGTTAAAAGATTGTTTACTGGCCAAGTTGGTGGAGGAGATTGGGTGGAGAGCAAATAGACAAGTGGCAGCATCCTCAAACACTTTCAATGTTGCAGGTGGTGACCTCCCTAAATTTGGGGTCATGATCCCCCAAGAAAGTGGGATCAGAGCAGGTGGCTCAATTAATGAAAACTAACCCAAAAAGACCTAGGCAATCTTAATAAAAATGCCCATTGAAGAGAGCTGAGGCTGCTTATTCCAAGAAGGGAATCATTCAGGTGAATGTACTTCAAAGGATTTCATTGGGAAGGGAATTTCTGGAAGGTGTTTGAGGGGTAAACTGTAAAGAATGATCTAGTACAGCTATTCAGCTGAAGGATCTTCCTGCTGAGTGCAGAGTTAGTACTGAGTCATTGGACTAGTATTTTGTTGTTTGCTTCACCTAGTCCCAGCCAAGGAGACCAGGAAAAGGCTCGGGGGTCCTGAGAAGACGTTGTTTGAGAACTCTCTAGGAGTTGGTAGGGAGGAACAGTCTCCCAACGCTGTTGTCATCCAACTTTAAATAGGTTCTACAGTCTTTTATTTGTTGTATTAAAATTTTATTTCTGAGAATGAATGAATAATGAATGACTTACATGTTATGTAGTGAACTGTTAGAATTTATAATCTTTTAGTTGTTGAATGTTGAAACTGTAATTGAATGAGACATTCCTACCTATGTTCTTCCCCGTCTGGATAAACCAGACTGTACTCTAACATAGGTAGTGTGTTTAAAATAGATGAAGATATAATAGAAATTTGGATTGATTAGAGTTATTTTTTATTTCAGAACAATGGAGTAATTTATTTCTGTAAATAGATGTTTTCAGGAAAGGATACTAATCTGTCTAATTAAGTTATGGTTTAGAAACTAGACTATTGTATTAAGAATGCTAGCAAAGAAGTATACATAATACTTTTCAAACAACAGGTTTATTTCATTTAATATGTTGACTACTATAGATAGGTTATTTATGTTATTCTGAACTTTATTTTCTGGAAAATAAAACTACTAACCTGTCACATAGGTAAAAGATTTAACTTAAATAAACACTCATTTATTTCTGTGAAGAAAGGACCAAGTTATTTTACAGAGTTATTTTTCTGTTCATACTATTTAACTATTTCTACAAATGTTCACATTTCAAGTAGGGTAATTCTAGTATAGTTCTTTTTACAAATAAATTAACCACAACAATTATAATAATGTAACAAGGAAATAATAACCGAACATATCTATTTACTAATTAAAAATACTGAATACAATGTTAAATAATATTTAATAAATATTATTTATATATGAACAAATTCATTTAAATAAACTAAACAAAAATTAATTATAAAAGAATGTACAGGGTCGAAACCCACAAAATATTAAACATTATAAATTATAGTATTAACATTATAATACTAACATTATAATTTATAGTATTAATATTGTAAATCATAGTAATAACATTGTAATAATTAATTAGATAAGCAATAATCCAAGGAATTGGATTTATTTAGTTTTCTGAACATAAAACTATATGTTATTACAGTCCTATAAGGATAGAGAAATATAATCATGAAAGTTTAAACAACTATATACCTGCAACAAACAAATAATTTAACTTTTACTAATGAACTAAACCTACAGAATAATTGAAAGAATTTTATTTATACACAGGTCACTAACAGGATTCAACCTTGCTCAAACATCCGAGCTTATAAACAAAGTACTATAATAGAAAGAATTAACATAACATAAATTAATAATATAATTTAATTCAAGATAATTTTAACAAGTGGATATTTATTAACACAGTCGAAATAGGGCAAAAACCCTAGTATTCAAAATTACAGTAAGAGCATCAAAATAATCGAGTCCGAGCTCAAGAGAGTTAAATCTGTTCACTTAAAGTTTAAACAAAGAATGGCTTGACAGGCTGCAAATATTCTTTACATAACTATACTCAAAACTAGTAAAAACAAAATTTACAAGTCACGGCATAAGCCGGAAAACCCTACTAACAGTAAGGGTTTTGTAAAAACTAAACAAGCAAACCAAGAACAGTAAACCAAGAAGGGTCACTTGCAAACCACGACCAACTGAAACTATTGCATAATGAAATGAACAAGTAAGGATTGCCATGGGTTGACTAGGACTTACCCATAACTAGGAAGTCAACCCTATTCTTTTGTATCAGCTGCAAAGAGGGTTTTAAACTGTCACCTATAAAGACAAGAATTCATAACATTAATATTGTTTCATTATATCATATTAGGTTAAGAACAAGTTTAGAAAACTATTAAAAAGAACTTTTATTACCTGGGAGCAAAGGTAATGTAGCCACCGAGAAATAGGAGTGCCACCACCAGTGAAACGAAGAGCCAACACTTCATCTCTCTTGTGACAGAGACAGTTCTAACACGTGCAAAAACAATTGCTAGTAGCAGTAAGGAGAAGGGAGCAACAACTAAGAAAGAAGCAGACGGTAGAGCTCAAAGCTGTCACCATGCGAAGCATAAGAACACGCCCTCAAAAACCTTGTGACAGACAGAGCCGTAACAGAAGCAAGAACTCTTTTAAACCACTCACAAGCCAGGTCGTAAGTTAAAGTCACGGCTCTCAATAATTTATTGCGAGGATAAACTCACAGTCCTTTAAACTATCCCTATAGGCCAGCTGTGGAGGAACAAACTCAAAATTTACACACAGTCCAAGCTATAAGCTCAATGTCACAGCATTCAACAAACCATTGCCAGGGTAAACTCACGGTGCAGACAAGGAGCGAGGACGAAGAAGGTAGACTGAAAAACGTAATACATGACGTGGAGCTCGTTCTTTTCATAGTAGGGTAAGCATGGCAGCAAAGACACAATGGCAAAGCGGCCCGAAGGCCTGAAAATGACAGAGGAGAATGGCAATGAGTAGGGTTCGTAAACCCTTATACTCCCGACACTTGGCCAAGAAGGAACCACGTGGTCTCACAAATATTTCAACCATGCAGTGGGTAAATCATATAGTTTCCTGCATACAAATGATTTCCAATTATTTAAAACTTAATCTATGCACAATCATATAGTATGGCAATCATTCCACATTATCATAGAAGTCAACCTACGATTGCATGGCATAAAAATTTGAACCGTCGAATCATTTTCCAAGCTTATAATATAGTCGTTGTATAGATTAGGACGAGGGTGATTTCAATGCCTTGTTTTTATACATAAATTTACCCATAATCCAATCATTGGAGTGGTCTAACGCCACATCCATTTTCCTTTGCAAATTATAAAATGAACTTTATAATTAAAACATTATTTCATATTAAGCTTTGGGATGACCATGAAATCAACGAAATCTTATAATCCATATTCATGCCCAAAGTATTTTTTATGTTTATACATACCCAAAGTATGTTATGTTTTTACATGCCCAAAATATTTAGGCTTGGAACCTTAGTTCATCACTTATTGTTTATCGATTTAGTAATAGCATAAATATTATAGTTACATATGTTGATAAGCCTTGAGCTATCAAAACTAGGTTTATAAAGTAAATATTATGATACTTAGGAGATGCAAATAAAAAGGCTATTTCATCACCTAGCCAAACTATGATAATAAAGTAATTCTAACAGACTTTGCATAGCTAATCATATTGTCGCCAACATTTATGTTGTGACTTGATAATGTTATAGAACATAGTTTTAATTAGGATGATGATCTTTATAAACCGTATCTGTTTATAACCAGAATTACTGGTAAATGTGAATGCATTATAAATAAGATAGTTTATGTGTGTATCGTTGAGTATCATAGAAAATTATGGATCAGTGGGTGGAATATACTCAGATGATGGCTATGAATCTTTTACATAGTTCAGATCAACAAAATTTAATGACAATTTGGTTATTTACTAACCATGACAAGTACTTTTAGTTATACCATATCTTCAATTAGTAACATAATTTTTAGAGCTATCTAGTGCTTGCAAGAGGTAATAAAGCAATCACTCTTAAAGACTTGACCTAAGTTAACTGTTATGGTCAGATGCTTAAATTCAAGAGCAGTACTATAAAAATAAAATAAGAAACTGGAGTGGAACCATCCCACTAGACTCTAAGTCCTTAGGACTTTGTATTTCACTATAATGTTTATAACCTTATAGAAATCAATCTTCATTACAGAAGATGAATAACAAGAAATTCCTTATACTAATATTATAAGTTGATAATGTATAATACTGTTAGAACAATCATTATAGCATTACAGGTTATACACTCTAGGTGAAATTAACTTGTGACAAAGATCACAAGTTGTGAACCAGGGAGACTAATTACTACCACTATTTACATTTAAGAAAGAAGCTCTTCTATATTTATATCGTTGATAAAAATAATTGAAAGAAACAAACTACTTGTTTTACCTCATAGAAGTAGATTGATATGTAACTATTTATTTACCGATATTTTTATTTTGTAATAGAAATATAGCTGAATGCTTTATGGAATTGAAGGCGTTACTCGATCATTCATACCTGTAAACCTGTAAGGACAAGTAATCTTTCTGTGTTAGCTTAAAAGCTAAGTAAGCCCCAGAATCCAAGATAGTTTCACCTACTTGTCGCAAATTAAAACTCATCAACAATCTGAAAGAGGAATTAGTGCACAAGTTAAACCTAACCTTGTATTAAAAAGTAGAATGCTAAGTTACTTAATTAATATTATGCAGTAACTGATCTGGTAACCAATTCTTTTCTAGATAACCGTTAGCTGTTAGCAGACCACATTCTCAGCATTTTATGTATTTTCAAAATTTTAAATTTTTATGAAAATTTGGGGTTTTGACAGTGTGCCCCCTTGGGGAGCACTGATTTTGTTTCTAAAGAAGAAGGACGGTATGATGCGGATGTGCATGTAGAAATTCAGGCCTACAGTAGATTAATTTCACCCACAACAAGTAACAAATGATCATGCAAAATTATCAACAATGGAGATTGAATATGGAGCTGTAACACAAAATTATATTAACTGAGTGTACAATAGCCAACCCTGTAATATCATAGGCTGCTGAATATATAGAATACATGATCAAATCGAATGCATAAGGAAGCATCCAAATCTAGCATAAAGCAGGCTTACCCAAAATAGGCAAATCCCCCATAGGTGTAAAAAGCTGATCCCAAATCTATCAAGGACCCCACGAATTAGCAAGGGAGCATGGGAAAGCTAAAGAGTGGTCAAATGGCAGCTCATACATGCTTTTTCATGGAGGAAAGAGTGGAGGAGGAAGAGGCAACAAAGCTGATTCACCTCACCTAGTCTTGCTTTCCTATGTGCCTTAAAACACTCAAAAAACAGGCAATAAAGCAGAAAAAGCAGAAGGGCACCTAGGAGGCCAGGAATAAAGCATATTTGATTCCTAAGGCTTTCCCAAGCACTCCATGAGTCAATAATGGAAATTTTGACCTCTATGGATAGGCAATTAGCAA
>LPNX010707471.1:24909-57441 GCA_001517045.1 Pseudotsuga menziesii
AATAGTTGAGTTAACATATCTATCTCCTTTTTCATACAAGAGCTTTCAGTATGATTGCCCTTCGAACAGTATGAGCAATTGTTCATATCACCTTTGTTTTTATTCTTCTGGGTATTTTTCTTGGGACCTTGTTGATCCTCTGGAGACTACTTCTTGTCTCTTCCTTTCTCAGGTGGCTTTTTAGCTTTCTTCTTGATTTTTGAATCCACCTTCGAATCTCCAGCAACCAGAGCTTGGTCTTTGGAAGGTTTGATGGTGCCCATCATCACCAGCTTGTCTTGTTCCTGTGTGAGAGATTCCATGAAATCTGCAAGGCTGGGCATCTTCCAGGTTCGAGCTGTGAGTTTTGTGGCATAGAAGGTTGAAAAAAAGAATGAGTAATCAGGCCCTAGCTTCGAGAGGATGGACAATACGAGCTGCTCATCTTTCTTTTCAATACCACACTGTTTCAGCTGCAAAACTAGTGCTTTGAACTTGGAGAAGTATAGTTGCAGTGATTCAAAATTACTGGGACTCAGGGAGATCAGCTCATTTTCGATCTGGTGTCCCCTCATCTCATATGTCTTTCCAAAGAGTTCAGAAAGTTTCTCCCATACTTGATCCGGTGAAGTCAATCCATCGAGATGGAAAAATAGGTCTTGGGAAATACTGAGACATAGGAGGCCATAAGCCTCATCTCTCCGATTGTGCCACTTGATCTTCTCTACAGCTGCATTGGGCTCTGCTTTTGTTGCCATAGTCACCCTATAGAGGCCTTTCGCTCTCAACAAGATCTCCATCTCTGCTTTCCATTCAAAATAGTTGAAGGGAGTGAGGATAGTTTTCTGTGAATCCATAGCTTTAGAAAATCTATCCCGACTGTCAGTAGAAGGCTCCCAGTCTTGATGTCGAACCTGCAAAAATTTTTTTGGAGGAGAGTAACAACCTACAATGGATCTGATACCATGTAGAAATTCAGGCCTGCAGTAGATTAATTTCACCCACAACAATGGAGACTGAATATGGAGCTGTAACACAAAATTATATTAAATGAGTGTACAATAGCAAACCCTATAATATCATAGGCTGCTGAATATATATAATACATGAGCAAATTGAATGTGTAAGGAAGAATCCAAATCTAGCATAAAGCAGGCTTACCCAAAATAGGCAAATCCCCCATAGGTGTAAAAAGCTGATCCCAAATCTATCAAGGACCCCACGAATTAGCAAGGGCGCATGGGCAAGATAAATAGTGGTCAAATGGAAGCTCATAAATGCTTTTGCATGGAGGAAAGAGTGGAGGAGGAAGAGGCAACAAAGCTGATTCACCTCACCTAGTCTTGCTTTCCTATGTGCCTTAAAACACTGAAAAAGCAGGCAATAAAGCAGAAAAAGCAGAAGGGCGCCTAGGAGGCCAGGAATAAAGAAGATTTGATTCCCAAGGCTTTCCCAAGAACTCCGTGAGTCAATAATGGCAAGTTTGACCTCTATGGATAGGCAATTGACAACTTGCACATGGTGGGACTCATGGACTAGGCAAATAAGACAAAATAAATGAAATAATGTCTAAGTGGGTAAATACTATGGGTTGATTATTCTAACAAATTTTGAGTTTATTGGCTGTAATATGATATCATAAACATTCTATGCAATTTTTATTCCAATGTGATTTGAAATGGCTGATATTTATTCATTTTAAGTCAACCTATTCTAGATTTGCATTGGAAAATAACTAGTTTTACTGTAACTCCCATATTTAGACTTGTATGACTCCAAATAACTCCATTATTTTTCTAATGAGTCACTAAAAGACATATATAAGTCTCCCAAGTTTGAAACATATCATTCAAATCTCCCTTACCCTATTTGTAAAGGCTTGAATATGGAGCTAGTGAGCTGCTCGACGAGCTAGTCTCACCTTTACAACTTGCAGAATATTTTCCTTTGGATCTGATTTGTTATTAAGATTAATGAACCTTTATTTATGATATATTAATTCTATAACAAACCTCTGCAAGTTTCTAGAATCCCCTAGTTGAAACATACCGAACTACTCTCCTTAGTTTCACGATTTGGCTGCCCAGAAGCATGGTAGTAGGTTTCCACAGTGCGGACTCTGAACCCTAAATGGAACCAGATATAAATGTGTTAGGGGAGAGTAAATTTGATGCTTGACATCTCTCTATTTTCTTCCCACTAATAACTCTTGTCCTTTGCAAAATTTTCCATAAGAAACCCTTGTTTTTCCCAATCCGAGAATGCTCTGTCTAAACCAATTAAAATTTCAGAATTGTTTAAGTAAAATTACAGAATTAAAGTGTTCAGTTATGTACACTAGAATTAGGAAATTACAGTGGTATCAGAGCACTGTCCTTGGCTCATCCCGTGGAAAAGTAGCTCAGTAATATCCAAGTTGCAGTTGTGGAATTAGTTCCATTCATGGGAGATTTAGAATTTGAGTTGTATGAAGAAGAGCATTCAAAAATGTATGATAAAGAATATTTAAGAATTTTGATGCAAAGAATGTTAAAAGGGCTGACATATGTATCCCAAAGCATCATTCATTCAGATCGAGAGACTAGAGAATTCCTTGCCAAGCAGTTGGCAAGCAAACATGGAAAAGGGAGTAGTAGTTTCTCTCATCATGAACGAAATAAATATGGAGAGTATATGTTTTCAAAAAAATTAACACATGTAGGTTCTTTGAATACCAATAATCCATCAAGAAATGAACTAAGTTGTTCCACTTCTCAAAGTAAAGGGCAAGAAAAGAGGAGCAAAAGTGAAGATTGATTATAGCCATCTGTACATGGTTTCTTTGAGAGATTATTTGGGTTTTCCCCAAAGATATATCAGCCTATTTCCAGCATTCATGAGGATTATGAGCCACCAAATCCTTCGTTGGAAGGATATGGAGATTATCCATGCACAACTAAAGATCTAACAGTCCAACATCTAGTTGTTGGTAACGTGTAAGGTGAAATGACTCCAAATTTCTTTGTGGTTGATTTCAAGATAAGTGCATAAGAGATGGAGAAGATTGATTATGGTGAGATATATTTTGGATTTGATATAAAAGAGAAACACAATTCAGATTTATAGTCATCCCTTGAGACTCACAAGGGAGCAAAAATTGAGCACATCTCAGTAGGGTGTGAAGCAGAGAAATGGGTGGGTGAACAAGCCATCATAATTCCACCACACAAGGAGGAGAACATAACACATAGTGAGTTAGTAAATTCTGATTTTTATGTGTCATTTTGTAAGTCTGATATGGCAGCCACTTCCGGTGGAGAGTTCTGAATAGTTGAGCCCCCTAGTGACGAGGTTTAGAATTTTATTTTCAAAAATGAATGTAGTATGAAGGATGAAACTTTGAGAGAATATCTTTTTGGTGCACCAAGGATGAATAAGCACTTAAGTTGCAACCCAAATTATGTTATTGAGGACTTAAAATATGAATATATTTAAGAAACAACATATGGATCAGATTTCAAAACCTCTAGTGCACTGCATGAAATTGATCCAGTGATGGAAAATGAAGAGGAGGAACATCTACAAGAACCTAATCTTCTTGCAGGGTCATTTAAGATGGATGAATAGAAGATCCAAGATGCCCTGAAAATTCTCTATGACACTCATGCTTCAGTTTCAAAGATGTGTTGGGAAGCTGCTTTAATGGAACACCAATCTTCCTTTGAAGCCATGGAGAATATCTAGAAAGCAATGTCCCATTAGAAGAAATTTGAGGTCTAAAATGGGCCTCCTAAGGAAAATAATAAAATAATAGTCAAAATAATAAAATAATATTTATTAATTTTGGAGGAAGAATGAAAAAAACTACTTTTTGTGTTCGTGTTTTCAACATATATCCCTATGTTTTTACTCAAATTCTGAGCAGGAGAGCTTTTTGGATGTGGAATTTAATTCCAAATCCAATGAGTACCCACACTACATACTTTTGACGGACCCGTCTACCCCAAAAAAAATAAATACTTGAAAAAGCGTGATGATGATATGAACCCCTCTACCCCAAAAACAAGAAATACCTGAAAAAGCATGATGATGACATCATCATCACATTTTTTCAGGTATTTCTTGTTTTTTCGGTAGAGGGGTCCGTCAAAATTATGTAGTGTGGGTACTGGTTGGATGCGAAATTAAATTTCATATCCAACAAGCTCTCCCACTTTAAATTTGAGTAAAAACACAGGGAGATATGTCGAAAATACGAACAAAAAAAGTAGTTTTCTTTTATGACAAATATGTCAATTCAACCATTATGGTTGACTCATTTTATTGAAATTCTATTGGTTCTTGAATTCCAACTCACAAAATTTATTGTTGGCACGTTTTCTTATAAGTCCCATTTTAGACCCCAAATTTCCTCTAATGACAATCAAAGGTAATTTCTCACAATTGCTTTCAGATAAAAATGACATGTTTGAGCTTGTCTAGTTATTATGGGAAGCATCACTACATGATGAATATAGTATTTGCATATATGAAGAAAAGAAATACAAGCTCAAAGGTGATTTGTTGGCCACCCAAGATTCTTTGAGATACACTCAAAGTTCCCTCTTAGAATCACAAATTAAGATAGAACAATTCCAACAAGAGTGGAAAGAATTGACTGAATCCTCAATCTTTCTTAAGAGTCATCCCGTTTGGGTAAATGGAATGGAGGAAATTCATGATTGGGTGGACCATGAGGATAATTCTATTCAGTATGCACTTAAATATTGTGCAGAACAGTTTTATAAGAACCAAGAACTTGATTTCTTTCCAAGGAAACTTGAGTTGTTCCTTGAAGACAGACACTCTCCCATGGAAGAGTGGGATGAGAGCATCCAATTTGGTCCAGCCAAAAATGAAAAAGTTGCAACCATAATTATGATTATAGAAGGTTGCAAACATTCAAAGAAGGTTCATATTTCTTTCCCACATGTCCTAGATTCAGAAACCCCAATGGGGAATGAATAGTGGGTGAAGAAGTTTTTCTGGTTTGTGTCGCATGCACAACAGGGGGATCATGATTTTTCCCCATGGGAGATAGATACAATTGCAGAAGAGATGGATCATTATAGATCATATAAATCAGCAATAAATATCTCTAATTCATTCACTAGATGGTTGGATAGAGGAATCACTGAATAGGAAAATATGGAAGGTAAAAGTTTTATGTCTTGTTGCAAGAAAATTGTTTTTAATATTGCTGATTTTTCTATGATTTACAAGTAGCAGAAAATGCATGTCTATGTAGCCACTTTTGAAAAGAAGGCATCAGATCTACACATACTTTCAATGTGTAGGTCAATTGATGGATTTTTGCACCCTTGGATCAATGGCAGAGAGTTAAGCCATTGGATGAAGAGGGGAGCATGTGTTGAGATCCATAGAGACATATTTGGAATGAAGACCTTGGGAGGGAAACTTGTTTATTTCTGCAATAATTCTTTTGTTGTAACTGACATTGTCTTGGCATGTGAACAACAACAAAGACTTATTTTGCATCTATTATATACCTCCCATACACATGCACATGAGGTGCATTCTGATTTGTATGTGCTTGAGTATTTTGAGGTCAATCAATATGAAGATCAAGAACTTGCTTGGTTCCTAAGAGATTATGAGTTGCCTCTAGGAAAATGTTGTATAATTTTGGAGGAGGCACATGATCACACTGTCACTCAGAAAAATAATGGAGGAATTTGTGGATCCATTATCTTGATTGATGAGCATTGTAGGGATTTGGCTCACAATTATTCACCCCACACTTCTATTTCAGCCATATCATGTCGGGATGAAAATTGGGTGAAAGGATTTTTGCTGTTGATGCCACAAGAGGAGCATGATACATCCACTCTTCCAGTTGAGGTATTGATGGTCAAACCATGTGGTTTGACAAGTGAATTAGTAGTAGCTGAATTATTCCCACTTGAATCATTTAGCGTGAAAGTTTTTCTGTCCATTGATTGGGTGGCTAGACACATAATTGAGATGTGTGCACTGGAGGGTAAACATCTTGCTTGCATCAATGGAGAGACCTTGTACACATCAAATAAATTGTATGAGCAATGGCATGAGAATGTATGGCTGCTATATGATTCTTTCAGTATACATGGAGGGGCATGGGATAACCTCCTGTGTATTCATAACAATAGTGACGTGAGTTCCAGTGCTAGCTTGCACATGGATTTTCATACTTTAGAGAGGCTAAAGATGATTTGGTACCGCATTAAGGAATTTCATGTCTGGTGGGAGAGCTTAAAAAAAATTCAGTTTGGCATGGGGAGAGATGAGCTTCTAGTATGGTGGTATGATTTTCGTAACCTCATTTTCATCCTCTACAATGATAAAATTTTGTTGTTTATACTGATGGGTGGAAGGAGTCAGATAAAACCATGGGATCCTGACAATCTTAGGAATGACATAGTTAGGGTGGCAACAAAATTTGGGTCCTTATAGAGGAGGAAGTGGGATCCAGGAATTCTACTCAGCTACCTTAACTGGGTTAGAAAATTTTCTAAAGGAAGTGGTATAAGGGAAATGACTATGATCAGAGTGGTGCAGAAAAAACATGGTGGACACTGAATTTGCAGCACTCTATGGTGCTTCTGCTTGAAGACAAGCAGAATTGGGAGGGGAGGACTATCATATCCCCACATTTTAATCACTAGAAGTGTTGACCTTGCCTAGCACCAAGGGGGTTAAAAGATGCATTAAATAAATTAAACTAGGATATTTTATTTAAATGTCACTTAGGAGGCATGTACTTGGTATATTAATTGTCATTAAATATTATTATGCAATTAATTAGGTGGAAAATAAGTTTCGATTAACAGGAGGGCCACTTGGGAAAGCCAACTTGCCAAGGGAAAATTAGAAACTGTATGACAAAATCAACTAGACATGAAAAGGGAAAGTGCCAAAATATATGACAAAAGAAATCAAACACAAAAGAGGCAAAAATTGACAAAGGAGGGTGCAGTTTCCTTTTTGGAGTCTAGTCATAAAAATAGGAAAGCCAAGAAAAGCTATAATAAGGAAAAATAACAACTATGAGTCAAGGAAAGAAAAGTTTCCAAATTTGATGAAGGTGGATGAAAGGGAAACATATTTATCATATTACACATGCTAATTTACTCAAGGAGGTCAAATTTGTGGCTAGGGTTAGGGTTTAGCAAGTGGTAACTTGCTTAACAAGTGATTGACTTGCTCAACAAGTGATTGACTTGCTCAACAAGTCACCCAGGTTTATTTAAAGACAACTGGAGCTCCATTTCTCAGTTTGTATGTTTATTATCTTGATGTTTATGAAGCTCAGTCTTCCTTGCTGAGTGTTGTGCCTCAGGTTCTTGGGAGATGCGCCCCAATATTATCATTCCCTCTCTCGTCTTCCCCTCTTCTCCCCTTCTCACTGTAGGTTAATTTGGAGCTATGGAGTAGCCTCTTTGAGTTGATTCAAGATTTTTTAGCCGCATACATCCATCCATTACTGTACATCATATTTGATTAACAGGTCCAATAGTTTTCAATATCTAATGGTTCAAACATACATGCCCTTCCTTGTATTATGTCAATAAAATGCATTGTAATGATGCACAATGTAAAAGAGAGTGTTATATTTAATTGATGAGAGTAATTTCTAGTTTATTGGATGTAATATGATATCATAAAAATTCTCTTCAATTTTTATTCCAATATGATTCGAAATGGCTGACATTTATTCATTTTAAGTCAACCTAGTCTAGATTTGCATTGGAAAATAACTAGTTTTACTGTAACTCCCATATTTCGACTTGTATGACTCCAAATAACTCCATTATTTTTCTTCTAAGTCATTAATAGACATATATAATTCCCCCAAGTACAAAACATAGAATTTGAACCTCCCTTACCCTATTTGTAAAGGATTGAATATGGAGCTAGTGAGCTACCCGACGAGCTAGTCTCACCTTTACAACTTGTAGAATATTTTCCTTTGCGTCTGATTTGTCATTAAACTTAATGAACATTTCTTTATGATTTTTTAATTCTGGAACAAACCTCTGCAAGTTTCTAGAAGCCCCTAGTTGAAACAGACTGAACTACTCTCCTTAGTTTCACGGTTTGGCTGCCCATAAGCGTGGTAGTAGGTTTCCGCAGTGTGGACTCTGAACCCTAAATAGAACCAGATCTAATAGGAGAGAGGAAATTCCATGTCTGATATCTCTCTATTTTCTTCCCACTAATCACTCTTGTCCTTTGCAAAATTTCCCAGAAGAAACCCTTGTTTTGCCCAATCCGAGAATGCTCTATGTGAACCAATTAAAATTTCAGAATTGTTTAAGTAAAATTACAGAATTAAAGTGTTTAGATCTGCACACCAGAATTAGGACATTACATATTGGACTTAGAAGAGTTAGTTACCAAGGTCTAGGGAAAAATTAAAGAGGCACAAGACCATCAAAAAAGTTATGCGGATAAGAAAAGAAAAGATAAAGACTATCAAGTAGGTGAGCATGTATACTTGAAACTGAAAGAAAAATGGAGCTCATTGAGCTTGGGAAAGGTGTGGTAAGTTAGCACCTAGGTTTTGTGGACCTTTTGAAATTTTGGCCAAGAAAGGACCAGTGGCTTATGAATCAGCATTACCTCTACATGTAAGAGTTCATAATGTTTTCCATGCATCTTTATTAAAAAAATATGTTTATGGCACTAAGAATGCCATTGATTGGTCCTTATTATAGGTGTAACTTGAGGGGGAATTTTCCCTTGAGCCTCTACATAAATTGGGCAAGAGAGAAGTGAAGCTTCGGAAGCGCATTGTAGTCCTATTGAAATTACAGTGGAAGCACTTTGAGGTAGATGAAGCTACCTGGGAGAATGAGCCCACCATGAGAAGGGCTTACCCCACCTTGTTTCATGATATCATTCAAAGTCCCTAAAACACCAGGGACAGTGTCACTACAAAAAAAAAGGATTTAGCATTGAATTTAGCGCCAGATTTTAGTGTAATTTTTTCCCAATTTTGGAGAACAATCTGGCACTATTGTACAATTTCATAAAATGCCATCTATTGCATCTTTTTTTTCTGTCCTTTTTAACATCGATTTTTGCGTCCATTTTTGCACCCAATTTTTTGCATCTTTTGTTACACCCTTATTTTTGTCCAATTTAGCATCTTGTATTGCATCTTTTGTTACGCCCTTATTTTTGTCCAATTTAGCATCTTGTATTGCATCTTTTTTTGTGTCATTTGTTACATCCTTGTTTGCACCTAGTTTGATGCTCAGTTTTGCATCTAATGTTGCGTCTTATTTTTCTCCTTTTGTTTCATCAAGTCTTGCACCCAATTTTACACCGTGTTTTGCATCAAATTATGTGTCCAATTTTGCATCTAGTGTTGCGTCTAGGTTTGCATCCAAATTTGGGCCCAATATTGCATCTAGTTTTGCATCCAATTTTACTTATAATGTTGCATCCATTTTTTCATCTAATTTTGCATCTTGTTTTATGTCTTTTTTTGTATCCATGTGTGTGCCTAATGTTTCATCTTGTTTTACATCGTATTTTGCATCTAGGTTTCTACCTAGTGTTTCATCTTGGTTGATGTCTTTTTTGCATCTATGTTTGAGCCCAATGTTGCACCCAGTGTTGCACCTAGTGTTGTTCCTAGTTTTGTGCCCATGTTTGTATCAAATATTGCATCCAGTTTTGTATACAATGTTGCATCCCATATTGCATTCAATATTACATCTAGTTTTACACCTAATGTTTTGTCCCATCTTGCATCCAATATTGTGTCTCATTTTAAGTTTTTGTTTGCATCAAGTGTTTCTTCCAGTTTCACATCTGGTGTTACGCCTATTTTTATGTCCATCGATACACCATATTTTGTGCTCAATTTAATGTCCAATTTAATGTCTAGTTAGGAGTCCACTTTTGCATCTATTGTTGCGTCTAGTTTTGGGCCTATTATTGCATCTAGTTTTGAGCCATTAATTGTTTCTAGTGTTGAGTCTCCTTTTGTATCTGTTGCAGCTGCAACCGTTCTCCCCAAATTTCTTAAAATTTTGGGCCCCTCCTCATGATTTAGCATTGTTCTTAAATCGTAGAATCCTGGAACTTATTGGTCGAGTTTTAATTTCGAATGATTGTGCAGACTGATTTTCAGCCGGTTTCAAGGCTTGCCTGTGTTTGAATTTTGTGATTGATTGCAGATGTGAGTTTGGTTTACTAGCCAGTGATAAATCGGATCTTGTTCTTTGAGTCCGCTGTTTCAGAAGCAAAATTGGTTTTAAATCTTTGTTGATTTTCTGTTTTAAAAAGGCTATCAAACAGTTAATTTTTTTGTTAAATCGGGTGTCACACTGTTAAATCGGTTGCTTTTTTCCTTTTCCCTTCCGCCGTTGCGGCTCCCAAAGTGGCATAGCATTCGAAGCATAAAGAGATCCGACTGTCGATGTGTGTTGACCCTTTTTGTCACGGACCCGTAGTTTTTCTCTTCTGTCGTTGCGGCTGGGAAATTCATTTGGCTTCCGATGTGAATACCCTTCCGATTTTTTATTGGGAATTTTCCCACCTTTCGGTCACTTGTCCGTAACCTATGTCTCTTCTGTCGTTGCGGCTCGGAAAGCCGTTTAGCCTCCGATGTTAATATCCTCTGATTGCCGATTTAAAGTCTTCCCGCCTACGGATTGGTCTACCCTTTCGATGTTGATATTTTGAGCCACCGATAAGTTTCCCATTTGCCGCCGTTGGTGATGTTTGTCATGCTTGGAGGTGGTCGAGGTAGTGGTGTCAGCGTTGAACAAGTGGTGCACCTGGCCATTTTTTTTGGGTTAGCTGTTTCAGTTGGTATAATGTGTTGCTTTGTTTTATAATGCGGTCCTGATGAATGATACACTCTATTGAATCACAGGTGGACTCAAAGGATGTCTTCAGACTACCGCGGCGTGAAGGCATAGCAAGGCAGTTTAGGAAAGGTTGAACTATAGCCGTTAGGATCACGAGAAAGACAAGCTAAGGAAAAGACAAAATGGATGGAGACAAAGGCATAGACCCAAAAGATCTATCTGTTACTAATCAGATAATGAATGCATATAGAAAATAAGATGAGAAGATGAAGCATTTGGAAGGAAGGGAAAAGTCACACGTTTGGGGGAAACTGAAACGTTCTACTGTTTTGTTTAAATACTTAAAAGTTAGAAGTTACAGGCGATTTTTTCCTAGCAAACTTGTAAACATTTTGATTGTAAGAGGAACTATTTCGTTTTATAAATCAGAAAGTGAAAATTTTACCTGTTGGAGAAAGTGTTATGTGGAATGGATCAATGCGTTTAAATGAGCAATGTTGAATGTGAACTATTTCGTTTTCAGTTGTGTTTCATTAATTGTGAGAGCGTTCTAATTTCCTGAACCTATGTTCTTGTTTGAATGCTTTTCAGTATATTTTGTGATGTTTTTGTCCACTTTGAGTAATGGAGGTTGTTTATAGACAATTGGCTATCTGGTTGTTGAAATATCTTTAACTGTTCATGTGTATTGAAAGAAGTATCAGCTATCTGTAACCTTTCATAATGCATGTACAAAATACATTACTCACCAATGAATGATATCTTCCTCGCTAGTGATAGGTTAGGTAGTTAGTTTTAATTTCTTGTTGTTTATATGATTTAGATGCTTGTGAATGCTGAGACGAGAGGTAAGAACCTGTGCATCACGTTGTGACTGATCCCTGCATCTTTATCATCCTGCATGGTTAATTAGGCATATGCATATCATACTTAAGTCAAAAATACAAAAATATACACGGTGGACCGGGTCGCAACTGGTAAAACCTTTGTTTTTTTGTTACTTTGACCTACAGAAGATGGACCGCAAATCGAACGGATTCCTCATACCAAATAGTCATAGGATAGTTGGGAATGTTGACTGGGGAGAATCCCTTTCTCTTGTTTCCTGCAAATTTCTGGGCCTCAGCAGTTTTGGTGCTACAAGGAGGGCCGCCAGTGCATGGCTAGTCGAGGAAACCCATTTTCCCGAGATTATTCCACCGGTAATAGTTCTGAAAGTAGTGGGCTTCATACTCCAATTCCGGAAGAAAGAGAACATCGATATTCTGTTGGAAATGAAGTTGTTAATGATCTGAGAAGACACACCAGGGCATATGTAAAGAAGATTGGAGGATTTCCAATCATCCCTAAATTGCCCAGAAGAGAATATAAAAGGAAAGATCGTCCTATAGTAGAAGATTCGGTGTTGGTTGGAGATTGGGAAGAACTTGTAGAAACAGCCTTACAGGATGTTGTGCTACCTTTGAACTAAGAAGGCCCAAATACCCCTCACATTTCTATGGCTTGCACTCCTATTGGCTCACCTCCTCACTCTCCACCTAGACTCATGGCAGGAGTAAATGCTAATCCACCACCTAACCCACCAAATCCACCACCTGCTTGGAGATCTAGATCACCGTTAAACCTGACACCTCCATTACATGACCTACCTCAAGCCTTTGACAAGATGTTGCCCAAGTTCGACCCAAATGAGAAGATACTAGTATATGATCACCTACAAAGTTTTGACTTGGCAATTGAAGGATTAAGGGTCGGGAGTATGAAGATGTAGTCTGCAGACTGTTCCCGCATACTCTTAATGGAGCTGCAACATCATGGTACTTTGGGTTTCCTGCTAACTCTATCCCTGATTGGGATACCTTCGAAAGAATTTTTAGAAGTAAGTATGCAACTCAGAAAACTCATGTAGCCCTCATGAAAGGGCTATGCGCCTTGAAGAAAGAAAGAAAGGAAAAGGTGCACAGTTTCACACAAAGGTTTGTAGCCTATCTCAAGAATTTTTCTAAAACGGATAAACCTTCAGACAAAGTTCTGATTGAATATTATGTCATCTTTAGGCCCTAATTTGGCCATGTTTGCCAAAGGTAGGGCCAGGCCTACTTTGACGAAAACCTATGAAGAGGTAGAAGTAGTGGAAGCTGAAAGAGAAGGTATTGAAGATTATCCAGAACAGTTAGGAGAGAAAGGTGCAGGAAGGAAAGCCTTATTGTTTACTAAGCCTAAGGAAGAGAAATCGCCAGACTATGAAAATATGGCAAAAATGATGCAGAAGCTTTCCAACAAAATCATAGATTTGGAGAAAGAGAAGGAAACACAAAAGTTTTATAAGCCGCATTATAAGAAAAGAGAGGATAACAATCAGTCTCAACCTCCTCCTTACAATACTGCATCTATGAATTTAACAGAGGTAGGCATGGACAATTTTTACACTTTCCACCAACAAACACACTCTGAAAAGAACTGTCGTCAATGGATAATTTCGATGACGTTGGTCATGAATCAGCTGTTGGATTCTACATTAACAGAAGATGGAGATGAAGAGAGAAAACAGAATACTACGTCAACAAAGGAACAAGAAGAGGAAACCATGGTTTTGTGGGATTCTGTTTCGTTATTTGATGCTAAAGAGGAAAATAATTAGGGCTACAAGGACGTCATGGAAACCAACGTGGGAACAAGGAGCCAAGGGCCAATTAAAGAAAACAATCTCATTCTACCAAAGATCAAAACGATGCAAAGAAATGTAAAGAAATTTCAAAATAAATCCTTAGCCGATAAGATTCCAGAATTCACTATTACCAGCCAAGATCCTAGGCAAAAAGATTTGCTGGCCAAGCCCAATGAAGAAAAGGTGACTGCTAATAAACCGCACCTCATTGAGCCACAAATGGATTATGATATCATGGAGGACATAAAGAAAATAAAGGAAAACGTTTCACTATTTGAAATGTGTAAATTACCAAAGCAAAAGGAAATATTATTGAAATCACTTGAAGCTTCGAATGAGGGGCTACCCACTGACAATCAGCCTCAGGAAGAAGAAGACATTGGAAAAACCAGCGTTGGAGGTAAGTCTAAAAGCAAACATCCACCTTTCCTCCTCACGTTTGAAATTTTCAATCATAATGTACATAATTGCTTGGTAGACTCAAGGGCGTCGGTTAATGTCATGCCCATATCATTCTGTAAAAGGATAAATGGGTAGCCCAAGCCATCTACTTGGAGAGTTGTTCAGTTGGACAGGACAGATGTAAAGGTAATGGGCGAGATGGAATATGTCCTAGTCCATCTGGCATCAAATGATAAAGTATGCCAAGTCATTAATATCGTGGTGATTGATATACCAGATGCGTACGGTCTTGTCCTGAGAAGAGATTGGTCGGCCAAACTAAATGGATATTTTGCCTCAGATTGGTCGCATCTGTGGCTTCCGTACAAAGGAATTCTGAACAAGATCAAGATCTTAAGAGAGCCTCACATGAAATACAATGTCACTCGACTAGAGGAGAAGAATGAACCAGTGGATTCTGTATTGGGAAATTATTTTATCGAATTGGAACCAGGAAATTACCAAGCAGAAGAAACCAGCAGTACATCTGACACTTAGCTTGATCTCCTTCGATTCTCACAGGCTGATGAGATTGACTGTAACATAGTAGACTTAGCAGTAGGAAGAGATTCGCATTCAGTAGTTAGTTATTTTTGGACTTTGTTTTTTGATGGCTCTAAGACGCTAGAAGGGTCAGGGGCCGGCTGTTTCCTAATCGACCCCCAGAAGAATAAACATTTTCTTTCATGTAGATTAGAGTTTGAATGTACGAATAATACAACTGAGTATGAAGCGCTGGTGTGGGGATTAAGGAAGGAAATCAAATTAAAGGTAAGTAATCTAAAAGTTTTTGGGGATTCTGAAATTATTGTGAAACAAATCCGGAATCAAATACATTGTGTTTCCCCTCACTTGAAATCTTACCAAAATGAGGTATGGGACCTGCTTAAATGTTTTAGTGCATTCAATATTATTTCAATTCCAAGACTTAAAAATGCAGCAGCTGACTTGTTGGCCACATCAGCCGCTAGGCTCGTACCCACTAATAATCGATGCTCTGTCAAATTGCTTTTCAGTCCCTCAGTACCGGATATGATCACCAACCTGTGAGTGTTTGACGATGATCAGTAGATAATAGAATGCTTAACAAATGACGAGGTGTTCAAAGGGGTGATTATAGATCATGAAGAACATCAGGCTGTGATGAAATATGAAAATTTCATCCCTAAAGGAGTCAGAACGTTGGAAAGAGTGTTTGATTTAAATGAAAAGTTCAGAATACCAGCCAATGTGAAGACTCACAGCTCATCTCTATAGTTCGAGTTGATAAATTTAGAGACTGAGGCAAGTCCTAAATTTGTGAACCTTGGCAAATGTTGTTCACCATCGGAAAGAGATAAGTTCGTCACTCTGTTTAGACAATATAAAGATGTTTTTTCCTGGACATACGAAGATCTGAAAACATATGACACCAGCATCATTAAGCATGTTGTCCCTATCAAAGCCGGCATCAAGTCGTATTAGCAACCTTTAAGGAAAATGCATCCAAAATTGGAACCGCTGATTCAGAGTGAAGTGAAGAAATTATTGGATGCTAGAATCATTTTTAAGGTCAGACACTCGGAGTGGGTATCAAATCTGGCACCAGTGAGAAAAAAATCTGGAGAAATCAGATTATGTGTGGATTTCATAAATCTAAACCGCGCTTCCAACAAAGATAACTATCATGTACCACCCATGGGGCAATTGCTGCAAATGGTCTCAGGTTCTGAAATGTTTTCATTATTAGACGGTTTCTCTGGCTACAATCAAGTATTAGTATCTGAAGAAGACATATTGAAGACCACGTTCAGGACCAAATGGGGAACCTTTGCCTACAGGAGAATGCCCTTTGGGCTTATAAATGCTGGAGCAATGTTTTAGAGGGATATGGACATAGCTTTCTGTGGATTGATTGGCTGAAGTGTTGTAGTTTACCTTGACGATATTTCAATATTATCGAAGAGAAGATAAGAGCACGCGTTTCACTTAAGGAAAATTTTCGAACACTGTCGAAAATATGGCATCTCACTCAATCCTAAGAAGTGTGTGTTTGCTGTCATGGAGGGTAAGTTGCTGGGTCACATAGTTTCAAAGAAAGGAATCTCTATAGATCCAGAAAGAATTAAGGATATTGAACAAATCCCCTTGCCCCATAATAAAAAGGGGATGCAATCATTTATGGGAATGATAAACTTCGTGCGAATATTTGTGCCTGATTTTGCTCAAATTGTCAAGCCGTTGCAGCATATGGTAAAGCAAAATGCACTATTCAAGTGGACTGAAATTGAGAAGAGTGCATTCAGCAAAATCAAAACTGTTGTTGCACACGCACCCTCCCTGAAAAGCCTAGATTTTGACAAAGATTTTATCTTGTATACCTTTGCATCCGATGATTCACTAGTAGTTGTGCTCACCCAAAAGGAAGATGGGGGGGATGAATTCCCAATATCCTTTATGAGTACTGGTCTACAGGGGGGAGAATTGAATTACCCAGTTGTTGATAAACAATCTTACACTATATTCAAAGCAGTAAAGAAATTCAGTCCTTATATTTTAAAAAATAGAACCAAGGTGATCGTCCCCTACTCAGCTGTAAGGTCTCTTCTTGTACAGAAGGAGTTAGGAGAAAGAAGAGGCAACTGGGTAACAACTCTTCAAGAGTACGACCTTGAATTCAAGCTAGCATCTATAGTTAAAGGACAAGGGTTGTGCAAACAAATGACTGAAAATGAAAAAATGAAGAACACGCCTGGGAAGATGAAGCCAAATTACATGTAATGGAGGTATGTCCTTTGTTTACAGCTCCCAATTCTTGGTATAGAGACCTTGTGCATTACCTACAGGTGAGGCTGTTGCCAAAACATTGGAGTTCCAAGAAAAGAAGAGCGCTGCATCTTAAATCATCCTGCTATCAACTTGTTGAAGGAGTATTATTCAGAAAGAATTATGACGGGGTTCTTCCTAGATGCTTAGAAAAGGAAGATGTGAAGAAAGTAATGTCAGAGTTGTATGACAGTCCTACTGGGGGACATTATTTAGGAGATACTACAGCCCACAAAATCCTCAAGGTAGGTTACTATTGTCCTACGCTCTTCAAAGATGCACGCGCACATGTCAGGAAGTGTGATATTTGCCAAAGGTGTAGTGGGAGACAACCTAAAGCAGTAGCACCCCTAAATCCTGTGATGATCACGGAACCATTTGAGCAATGGGGGTTGGATATCATTGGAGAAATAAAACCAAATTTCTCCCTACAACACAAGTACATTCTGACCACGACCGATTATTTCACTCGCTGGGTTGAAGCAGTTCCGCTGCGCAAGATAAATCAAGATGAGGTCATCAGTTTCCTGCAAGACCACATCATGACCAGGTTTGGAGTTCTAGTTTCGTTAGTTTTTGATAATGCTATGTAATTTTCATCAATTAAATTAAATACTTTTGCTCATGATAAAGGGATAAAATTTCATTATTCTGCTAATTACTATCCACAAGGAAATGGCCTCGCTAAATCCACTAACAAAAATATGATTAGGATTTTAAAGAAGACTGTGATAAAAAACTAGAGGAGCTGGCACTCATCACTACCAAATGCCCTTTGGGCCGATAGAGTCACCCCCAAGTCTGCAATAGGAATGTCACCATATACCCTTGTGTATGGTAAAGAAGACATTCTCCCCCCCAACATCATGCTACCCTATTCCATAATAGCTCAAGAGTCCAGAGGGTCGGAGAATGAAGTTTTGCAGATGAGGATATGCAATCTTCTGAAAGCAGAAGAGGCTAGATCAAAATCTAGGGAATGCTTTAAGCAACAACAAGAGTTAATAAAGAGATGGTTCGACAAACATAAATTTGGAACAAAAGACTTTGAAGTAGGAGACTTAGTCCTCAAATGGGATCACCCCCATGATGAGAAAGGAAAGCACACTAAATTCCAGCAATTGTGGGTAGGCCCTTTTCAGATTGTAGAAAATCTTGGCCCTTCTACTTATAAGTTGCAATATCTACAGGGGTGGGAAGAGAACTTACCAGTGAATGGTTTGGTTCTCAAGTCTTATTTTTCCTGAGTTTCTTTGAGTTCTTTTGTCTTGTATATAATTAATCTGTTTGGTTGTCTTTTGAGTCATGTTTTTCAGTTTGTTTTAGTTTGTTTTTCTTGATTCCAATAAAGGGAATGAACCCGCGGTTGCATGGAGAACATAAAAATGTTTGGGAATGATAAAAAATTTTGGGTCTTAGACTGTGTGTTGCTAAAAGAAATTATTCCAGTTTATCAGTTTTATCGAATAAGCTCTATGTGCATTGAAGTCCTGCTTAACCCATGTCAAATAAACTGGATTCAGAGAGTCTGGAATACTATGTTGAGTCTCCATCCACGTCACACTTAACATGTTCTAAGGAGCGGTAGCAAAAGACCCATGGAAAGGAAGCAGGGTAAACAATATATTATATATAAATGATCCCATGCCAAAAAGTTGAAAGCCAAAAGGCTAAGAAGAGTAAAAAAACTCCTATGAAAGCATCATACATCAAAGCAGATGCTAAATCATAAGTACTAAATTGCCGAAAGATCCTCTCCGTCCGTGAGCTGAAACATGATGTACACCGCTCACACAAAAGGACACCATGGGATAGAGGATCCTGAATTAAAATTCAGTAAAAAAGGCATGCAGGAGGACTCATATAAAAGGGGACAAAAGTCCAGAAGCACGAAAAGTGCTAAAGTGGCATGGGAATGAGGAACAAACGAATATTTCTATTTACCATATGCTACAACCCTGTGGTGTCCAAGCTATCTGCTACCTGAAGACAAAAGTAATAATGAAACTCATCCTCTGGCCTCAACAGAATTATCTGGACTTGAAAATCTTGGTTTCCACTCTCCCAAATTGGACTATCATCAATGATTAAAGGTACACACTTTTGTCATTTGAGAAATCCAGATAGATGGAAGAATTCAATAGATGCATTTATTGTTAAATAGTCGGTCACTCAAAGAACAATTGCCCATAGATCTAGGTTCACCAGGTGATCGACAGTTGTTGCAGGTACAACCGTTCTCCCCAAATTTCTTAAAATTTTGGGCCCCTCCTCATGATTTAGCGTTGTTCTTAAATCGTAGGATCCTGGACCTTATTGGTCGGGTTTTAATTTTGAATGATTGTGCAGACTAATTTTCAGCCAGTTTCAAGGGTTTCCTGTGTTTGGATTTTGTGATTAATCGCAGATGTGAGTTTGGTTTACTAGCCAGTGATAAATCATATCTTGTTCTTTGAGTCTGCGGTTTCAGAAGTAAAATTGGTTTTAAACCTTTGCTGATTTTCTGTTTTAAAAAGGATGCCAAACACTTAATTTTTCTGTTAAATCGGGTGTCACACTATGTTAAATCGGCTGCTTTTGTCCTTTTCCCTTACGCCGTTGCGGCTCCCAAAGTGGGTTAGCATCCGAAGCATAAAGAGCTCTGACTGCCGATGTGTGTTGACCCTTTTTGTCGCGGACCCGTAGTTTTTCTCTTCCGCCGTTGCAGCTCGAAAAGTCATTTTGCTTCCGATGTGGTTACCCTTCCAATTTCCGATTGGAAATTTTCCCGCCTTTCAGTCACTTGTCCGTAAGCTATGTCTCTTCCGCTGTTGCAGCTGGGAAATTCGTTTAGCCTCCGATGTTAATATCCTTCGATTGCCTATTTAAATTCTTCCCACATGCGGATTGGTCTACCCTTTCGATGTTGGTATTTTGAGCCGCCGATGAGTTTCCCATTTGTCGTCGTTGGTGATGTTTATCAAGCCTGGAGGTGGTCGAGGTAGTGGTGTCGGTGTTGAACAAGTGGTGCACCTAGCCATTTCTTTTGGGTTGGCCGTTTCAGTTGGTATAATGTGTTACTTTGTTTTATAACACGGTCCCGATGAATGATACACTCTATTGAATCATACGTGGACTCAAAGGATGTCTTCAGATTACCGCAGCGCAAAGGCATAGCGAGGCAGTTTAGGAAAGGTTGAACTGTAGCCATCAGGATCATGAGAAAGATAAGCTAAGGAAAAGAAAAAATGAATGGCGACAAAGGCATAGACCCAAAATATCTATCCGTTACTAATCAGATCATGAACGCATAAAGAAAATAAGATGAGAAGATGAAGCATTTTGAAGGAAGGGAAAAGTCACATGTTTGGGGGAAACCGAAATGATCTATTGTTTTTTTTAAATACTTGAAAGTTAGAAGTTACAGGGGCTTTTTCCCTGGCAAACTTGTAAATATTTTGCTTGTAAGAGGAACTATTTCGTTTTACAAATCAGAAAGTGAAAATTTTACCTGTTGGAGAAAGTGCTATGTGGAATGGATCAATGCGTTTAAATGAGCAATGTTGAATGTGAACTATTTCATTTTCAGCTGTGTTTCATTAACTGTGAGAGTGTTCTAATTGACTGAACCTATGTTCTTGTTCGAATGCTTTTCAATATATTTTGTGATGTTTTTGTCCACTATGAGTAATGGAGGCTGTTTATAGACAATTGGCTATCTGGTTGTTGAAATATCTTTAATTGTTCATGTGTATTGAAAGAAGTATCAGCTATCTGTAACCTTTCATAATGCATGTACAAAATACATTACTCACCAATGAATGATATCTTGCTCGCTAGTGATAGGTTAGGTAGTTAGTTTTAATTTCTTGCTATTTATATGATTTAGATGCTTGTGAATGCTAAGACGAGAGGTAAGAACCTGCGCATCATGTTGTGACTGCTCCCTACATCTTTATCATCCTACATGGTTAATTAGGCATATGCATATCATACTTAAGTCAAAAATATACACAGTGGACCGGACCGCAACCGGTAAAACCTTTGTTTTTTTGTTACTTTGACCTACGGTAGCCGGACCGCAAACCGGACGGATTCCTCATACCAAACAGTCATGAGATAGTTGGGAACGTTGACTAGGGAGAATCCCTTTCTATTGTTTCCTGCGAATTTCCAGGCCTCAATAGTATCCAACTTTTCTTTTATTGTGACATCCATTTTTGTGTCTGACATAACATCCAGTTTTGCATCCACTTGTGTGTTTGGTGTGACGTCCACTTTTACATCTTGTTTTTCATTTAGTGTTGCGTCTAATATTGCATCCATCTTGCACTACTACCATTTTTACCCTTAGAAATACACTGCAATATGATTAGGGCATGGAGTAATCGAACCACCAACCTCCTACTTGTAAGGCAGGCGCTCTTCCATTGAGCTAGAACCCTTTAAGAAATAGGAAGAGGAGCAATATTAACACAGATTTCATCATTTGAATTCTAATAAAAGACAATAAGATCCAAAGACAGTCATGCTTAAAATCCAATTTATTTTTCCAAACACATTAATACGCACAAAAATCTACTATGATCAGTAAACAAAATATCCTAAACAATTGCACAATCTGTTAAAGTGGTTCATAAAAGGGTCTCAAAGAAGAATATAATGTATTGATGCATACCTAATAACCTAAACTTGAGAAGGACATAGAATAAGGATGTGTTTAAGAAATAGTTGTAGAATCCAATTGAGGATTGTGTGTTGCTACATAAATGTTTCTATTCGTTGATTATGTGATTTTGTTCAGCAATGGGATGGTAAGAGAAGCACTCATGAATGGTTATTAAAAGAAGATTCCTACCTCAAGATTCTTTAAGCCTCACTTGAAGTCTAGTTGTTGTTTCAATTTTCATCATGCTAGGAATAGGCTGTTCAATTTTGGTGAGACCTATGGATTTACATGGACAACAGTAAAACCCTGATTGTGATGAAGGAAATAATTTCATCTGCGCAGGTGAACTTTTGATTATATTAAAAACAAATCTTGGCGAATGAAATAAATTGAACACAACTTTAAAATGATAGTGTCATCATGTTAGTGCACTTGATTAAGCATCCTATTTTGACATCCTCTTGAAGACTTTATTCAGAAGTTCAGATACTCTCTTTGACAACTAAATTCATAGATGTTCTCTTTTACAACAAAAATAAGGTTTTTAAACAGAATCTGGATTGAAAATATTTAAGTGCACATAACAAGATACATGGACTCAAAATTGTTTTTAGTTAATGTTGTTTCCAGATGGTAGATTTCATCTTCATAAAGTTATTGTCTAAACTGTTGTCTTTGGTTATTTTAGTGTGCATTTCAGCATTTTAATGCAGCATTCTGAATCTTAACCTCCTTTCTTAAACAAGCTAGTACATTTTTTCTTGGTACATTTCCTAACTGTTTACAACACTGGAGTCAAATTGTTATTGATATGTTGTGCAGGACCTCTGACACTTTAGAATATAGACATGTATGCATGACCAGTTAAAATGTTCATAATGACCAATCAGTTCGAATTGGTGTTTCAACATTACTTAAAGGAAAAAAAACTAAAGTGGGAAGGCTAGGTTTACTAAAGTGCCTAATCTCCTCAATGGACCCTTATCCAAGGTCTGTTCCATTTTAGATATCAAATGTGCACCCTATGAGGATTGAAAATCCCAATATTATATAGACCTTTACTTTGGTATGGACATAGAATCCATCCAACAAACCACTATGGTCAATCAAATCCCTTTCCTAGACTACAAAGATCGAGATGGATTTCTTTACAAGTTGAATCAATTGTGTGTTCCAGCTAGATCAACTTGCCTTCTGCTTATCAAGGAGGCCCATTATTCATCCCATGGAGGGAATTTTGGTGTACATAAAATTATGTTGCACCCACAAAGGTACTTCTTTTGGCCTTCCATGTGGAAAGAAGTGGAATACTACATCTAGAGTTATTCAAATTGTAGCCAAAACAAACCTACCAACATGAAGCTTGGGATGTACTAGTCTTTGACAGTTCCCTATAGGGCTTGGATTTCTTCTAGCCTGTTTAGGGCCATTTTGGATTACCATTGACCAACATTTCTGATCATTACTCCATATTTCTTAGTGATTTGGAAAATCCTCATGGAATCCTTTAGGTTGTCTGCATCGGTTCTCTACTACATTTAATCCAGAAACTGATGGAAAAACTAAGATAGTGTAACATAATCTTGGTTCATGCTCTCTACCTCTACCATCAATAGAACAAATAATGGGATCAATACCTGCATATTTTGCAACATAGTTACCACAAATATACCCTTCTACAAGACACTTTCCTTTTGATCTTTGTTTTGGATTTCAACCTCTTAGCTCCAGTTTCTCTCCCAACTCCATCCACATCCCACCAACAGAAGCAGTAAGACAAAGCTTCTTTTGTCCAGAACTTGGTCAAGATCCAAAGTAATGTTCAGGACATCCTTCAACAAACACATGCTAAATACAAAGCACTATATGATTGACATCAATTTATTGCACATTTTCAATTTTGTGATTGAGTTTGGTTGCATTTGAACAAGAATTGCTTCAAAAATCAACAAATGAGTGCCAATGCTTTCAAGTTGGACCTTCTACCATAGTTAGGCACCCATGATGTGGTGAATGTCAACCAGTTCAAGGCTCTTAGAATGTGAAAGAATTGAACCTCTTATAACACTTTCCACTTTATGCTTGTGATGATGACTACGAAGACGAGGATGATGACTATTAGGCTTTACCCACTTAGCTCAATTTTTATTTCTATGTTTATTGTTCATAGTTTGATACATGGGACTCATCAAGCACCCTCTAGATATTACAAAAAGGTATCTATACCTCAAAATTCAGACCTCAAAATGTCTTGAAATCTGACACTGTTGCTGTTCAAAATACAGAGTATCCAGAAAAGTAATCACCCGCCTAAAAATAGACCAAATTTTCATGGTCCTAAAAAATGTAATCCTCTTGAATCAGTCTTCATATAAGAGCAAATTTCCAAAAATGGAAATATGTAAAGTTAGCATCTTCCCAAAATAGAATTTGTTTTAAAAATGATTTTTTTATGAATTGCTTCAATTTCGAACCATCTACCCATCTCCATAAAGGGTATCCAAAAATATGATTAGATATGAAAAAATACAACTTTCAAGAAACACAAAAATTCAATCCTTTGGAGAGAATTCAATCCCCACCTGTAGTAGATACTAGTATGTGGTTCAAGTTCAATGTAAAAGCACTCCCTGGATTTAAGAAACACTATTGGGACTAACTGGGATTCAATCTATTGTAAGTACAACTAAGGGTCACACTGGTTTACTGAATGGGGGCCTTCCCTACTGAAGGTCCCTTGTTTTGAGTCTTAGTATGCTAGCTAAATAATGAGGTGACAAGAAGGGAGTCATTTTATGTTTGCAGCATTTTCCAAGCAACACTGTACACCATAATCCATATTCGACTTGGAGGCAGAGCAAGGTGGTCCTGAAAGGTAAAAGTGAAACAAGCAGAAAACTTGTAAAAATAAACTTGTTGAGGTCAAAATAAAACTAGTTTTCGCAATAACAAGTCGGCAACATCAGCATAAAAAGGTTGTTCCCTGATCCTGAAGCTAGTAAGCTTTGCAAGAATCATAATTCTAAGCCTATCTTTAAAGTAGATTTATATATTTAAACAAAAGAAGTGTGATTTACAAACTAGGAACAAAGAACTTGTTTTATACTCAATCTTAGAAAATCCTAAGGTCAAAAGAGAATGAACTTCACAGTTGGACAAAGATTGATCATCATATTGAACAAGCTATGGACAAATTTACAACAAGAACAAGGAATTACCTTAAAGAATCTAATTAATAAGCCCGAAGAGGTAGGTTCTAGAATATAGGTTGGAAATATGATATTCAGATTTGTTAAGCATATTTTTCTAACAATAACTTAACTATAGTTTAAAAATTTGCTTGCTAACTATTTGAACTGAAATTGTTAGTAATTTCCTAGCAAAATATTGAACATTAGCCTAAACTATAGTTGACACTTGAACAGATAATATGACTATGAAATCCCTACTTAAAACCAATGTTAGACCATCAATAAGCTGCGAACGATTAACAATAAAACCTATATTTGAAATTCTGCATAATCCTAGTATATTCATGAATTGCCCTCCATTAGCTCTAGTCTCTTACACAGCTAGGATTGCTTCAAAATATATTTCTGTTAGAAGCTCTTAAGAATTAGTCATTTTTGTGATCCCTAAAATAATGCTAGCTTCATGCTTATATCCATTTTGTTGTTGATGTTGACGTGTTGGTCTGTTGCTGAGTGAAAGCCATGCTTTTTTGCTATGTTGTCGCAATATTTGGTGAAGGAATTTTGAATATCTCATGTCTGTTCTCTTTTTGGTCTATTATTCATGTTTCAAGGGAGAGTAGTTGTTTTGATTCCCTGTAGCCTATGACGCATGCAATTTTTGTTGTTGTGTGTTTGAGAAAATTTCTATTTGTAGGTATACTGCATAAAGTGGCATGACCATGTGAGGGAGGTACAAAAAGATGGGGAATGGCTATTTAGCTTTACAGAATCTGTGGCTTATACCATATGCATCCAAAAAATATCCATGATATATTAAAATTGGAATGGATTTCCATTTATTCTATCTATGGAACAGAGGACTTTAGAATGCAATTCTAAATTTAAAATGTACATAATATCAAGCACTTTATCAAGTGTATATAGTATAGTCCGTCGTATAAATTGTATCCATTCAAAATATAGCTATGAGATACCAAAACCATGATGGATTACCATTGCTCTATCTATGGAACATAGAACTGAAATGTATTTTTTAACTTTTGAATTAAAGTTTCCTTCGACTATTAATGGAAACAATATTTATGGGGCTTTAATACAAAAGGTAGGCTGCACAAGCATCCTCCTCAAACCAAGAGTATCGAAAATCAGAAGTGTGGGATGGCTTAATCTGAAACACCCACAATCATAGAATCAAGACCAAACTATTCATATAACATAACATTAAAAGACAGAAGCCTAAGCATAGAAATACTAGAAAGCAACCGTGCCATCTGTAGGAGGAGGCTGCTTATGGTTGTTTGGGGAAAGGCTCCATCCAAAAACTAGGGGTTTGGCATCATCAGGCTACATAGGTCTCCGCCTAGAGGCTTAGGCCCTTCTGATATGGTTGGGGATAGGGTCAAGAACTATTTTTTGTTGCATTGTAGGGCTGGGGTTTAGCTCCTTTTGTGGTTGCATCTCTTGCATAGTATTTCTTAATTGTAAATGTATAGAATATCAAACACAATGAGGTAATTGTTTTACAAATTGAAATGTTGTCTTTTCTTCAAAAATACATAAAATTGTTTGGAATAAATACATAATAGGTTTTCTTGTACTGTAAGCATAGGTTATGAACTATACTGTGTAGAATCATGTTCATGGTGTGGAGTATGTCTGCAAGCTAGAGATAGATTAATCTTATTTGCAGAATTTTTTGGTAGCTTCTGGTTTGGGTCTAGAGATGTGTGTTTAGGTCACTATTTTGATCTAAGATTGTTGATTGGGTTGTTGTCAGGGATTTTAACATGGTGGAATAGGGAGATAGATTTAGCGGTTTCGGTGTAGTGATCAATGGTGTAGAGAAGTAGGCATGGTGTCTATTTATTGATTCAATCTAGATATTTGATTCCAATTGGAAGAAAAAGGGTCTTGACTATGGCATCTGGTTCACTTGGACCAACTATAGACAAGGGTGTGATCGGGTGCAAGCTTGATTGGATTGATTCTATAGACTTCAGAAATATGTATTTTTAAGCAAAATTTTCCTTGTGGATGTGTTGATGGTGTGATAGGTTTGGATCACATGCCATATTAGTTTCTAATTTCTTTGGGCTATGTAGTGGATTCATCTGCTTCTTCATTGTTAAAAGACTTCAGTATACTGAAACACTTAATATCATAAAATTAACCACCTTGTTTTCAGAGCAGCAGTTGGGAAGTTAATCATGTACTTAGAAAAAGCACAACCAACTAGGATTAAGGTAGGCAACTCCAAATTCCTTGTGATTCTCCGCAATTGAGACTAATGATTTGAGTGGGATTAAATGCATCTATATCTAAATTTAGATGAGATAATAAAAGATAAGATAATTTACTAATGTCGAATCACGAATGAGTGATCACAAAGTTGGTCAAGGGACTCAAAAGTACAACCAATGTGAATACAGATTTATCACTCAAATTAAAATTGAACTTCTATAAAGTGCCTAAAGCATCTTCAAAAATGTATATATCTAAAATAAACAGAATCACTAAATAGTAAATAACATCATAAAGTATATGAATATATTCAACTTTAAAGTGTATCCCTGTAACAAATGCAACTACATGCTTATATTGTGTGGTTATCCCTGTATCACTGTAACCTAGAACTAAAAATGCTATATCATTTTCATGAGGAGCTCCCATATTAGATCTAACTGTGAATACATAAGAAGGTGCAAGGCACTTGTACAAGAACTAACTCAGAAACCTACAGATGTGAGAAACAGATCAACAAGTATATAAATGGTGAGATAAGATAATTTTATTGTGTTCAACAAATGACCACAAAAATAGGTCAATAGGACTGAAAACTTGAGAAGTACATCTAGGAACTTCAAGTGCAATGTGGGAGTGGAATATCAACTCTCGGAATGATGCTAAAATAAAAATAAAAAAACTCATAACTGAGAGCTAATCAGATTGCTAACAAAGAAAAAAAGGAAGCATAAGAAGTAAAGTACATGTACACAAAAAGATAAGAATTCTAAAGCAAAAAGCACTCAATGCTGATCAAGATAGGATATTAGAATTAATTGGCCTATCATGGTCTTGTGATAACTATCCAACTAAAGGAAAATAAAGTTGTATTACATAAGAAATAATGATATTGATTAAGATGTAAAAGACGCTAAAGAACATCCAGGATAAAATACGAACCTTGTGATCTATTCATCTGAGTAAGTTTTAAAATGAATTCTCTGGCATAATGCTAGTTGACATTGTTCAAACTTTGGGCCAATGTCAAAGGTATGCAACATTTGGAAGAAGAATACATAAGATAATATAGGATCAAGGGACTGTAAATTTGAAAATTACATCCATGAATATAATGTACGATGTGGGACTGAAATAGAAACTCCTGGAATGATGGAAAAATCAGAAGATCAGAGCACATAACTGACAGCTAATCATCTAGATAATGAAACTAGAAAAGAAACATAAGAAGTAAAGCATGGGTACAAAAAAAAAGATAGATAAAAGGTAGATTTCTAAAAGAATAAAGCACTCAATGTTGAACGAGATAGGATATTAGAATCAATTGGCCTATCTAGCTTTTGCAATAACTGTCCAACTAAAGGACAATAAAGTTGTATTACATCAGAATAAATAAGATTGGTTAACATGAAAAAGATGTTAAATATCATCCAAGATAAAATACCACCATCCCTCGTGGTCTATTCATCTTAGTAATTTTTAAAATGAATTTTCTGGCATAACCCTAGTCTTGTTCAAAATATGGCCTAAGGTTAGTTCATGAGACAATCTATGAAATTTGGAAAAAAAATATATCCTGGCTAAATTCTATCAATGTAGAATCTATTGACATGACAGCCCATGAAACATTTATATGGCCTAGTGCACCCCATTACTCATGAGCATACTTTGGATTGACATTTGATAAGAATTTTTTGTTACACCTAGGACTAGTATCTATTCTAATTGTCAAGCTTCTCAGAAAGAAACATAGCATTACTAGGTTTGGTTTGTTTTATTGATACTTGGACCGTATTCATCTAGGATCAGCCCCCAGAATCGCCAAGGTACCATTGAGGCAACACTTCAATTGATTTAAAGAGAATATGGACCAGCATTACCTGAGCAAATGTTTAGACCCCGAGGACCCCCAATTTGGACAGGAACTCTACCAGGAACCAATGTAATGGGTGTAGGTTTGATTTCTTAACTATAGTCTCTGTTGCCCCTTTAATATGGATCTAGTGCCAAGTTCTACATTTCTTTCAATTTGTGCTATGTTGGTCTTTAGCACATCTAGGTTATGTATTTTGGTTTGGGCCCTATGCGAATTCCTGTCACATGACATTTTTATAACCTATTCTAGGTCATGTACGAGCTATGCAATTGCTAAATAGCCCAAGCTTTGCAGTAACCTATGAATTTCAATCGCTCGAATGTTTCCATTAGCGCCATTCTTACATGATGATATGCTAAAAGTAGCCTAAAACCCAATCTAGAGGCATCTCACCCAACCCTCAACTGCACCTAAGGGATGAAAAGGAAAGTGTATAGGTCATGCATTTGGAAACCAGTTACAATTACAAACTCAAGACCAACTACCAGTGGATATATCATATGGGTAGTCACCAAAATTCCTAGATAGGGCATTTGGTCGAGTTTCAACCCATGGTCCTTATAACAAAGATGATCGGTTGGAAGTAAATCGAAGGCTCTGGCATGCTGAATGGCGATTAGATGAATGTTACTATACTGCCGACAATGAGAAAATGGGTACCTAACAAACATGGAGTTAAATTGAATCCCTGAAACTGGTTATCCCAAAATCAAAAGTCATTATTACATTATAAATGTCAATGTCACATAGTCATTCAATTGCAGAGAGTACATAAAGCCTTAATATTCTGAGGAAAAACATGAACATCCCTACACTGATGGGATTGGCTTCATATTTCCTGTGGGACTAGGGCATACAATGGTCACCTCTATCAATGACAGAAAATAAAACACACATTCAACATTCAAAAAGCAATTCAACAACACCATGGATGAGAACATACAAAAAACAAAACTACCAATTACAGATTCATTGGCATATCATACCTGAAACAAATGATCACTCTATTCTCTCTTCTTCCATAGTTCTCTCTTAGTTCGCCACTTCATCCAGGTGGACACCAAGATTTAGTCTTTCTGGCTAGCAAGCAGGTTTCCAAGTGATATAGATCTTCTTCGATCCGGGTGCACTAATACAGGTGGGATTGGCCATTGGCCAGAATGCAAATCGAAGCATGTCAATTTTCACCAAATATCCATATCATCAAAGCATGTTAAGATCATAATTTCACGCGTCAAAAATCCATGGAACCACTCAAAAATGGAATTGGAGCTACCGGTCCTAGTGGCTCTTCTGCTGATGAAAATGCTACTGCTACCTCTCTCTGATATTTAGGTGGATTAGGCCTTTGCCTTTACTACATATGCTGGCAGATCAACAGGAACTAGGATCTCCAACTATAGGATCTGGACCTTAAACCCCATATCAAAGAATGTATGTGTGAGGTTGGACACTAAAAAGTTATGCCTCTGTCCTAATGGCCACTGAAGCTTTTACTTGGGAAACTGCAGATGGGACTTCAACTTTTGCTATGGGATAAAATTTTGAATCAGCTAGATCAATGTGTGCTTCAATGGCTTACGAATCATCAATTGATAAAAATGCTGCTACTGAAGGGTGATGTTACCTTTGTTCTACAAACCTCTATGTATGCCGGATCATTTATTGTTGTTTCATTGTAAATAAGGTAAACTGGATCTTCATTGGAATATGGTTTGACATGGTTAGTCCAATATGGAGATCTAAAGACCTAGGCCCCTTGACACGAGCTCTCAATCGAAGAATATACGGAGATAGAATATGGAGACAGAAATGCCCCCATTTTCGATCCCACTCACACATTTTCCATCCCACTAACTCACTTGATCTGCCCGAAATAATTGTTTTATCCATGGATACAAAAAAAGAACAGGCACGTGAAGAGATACGAAGAGATACATAGAATAGGTCTGATTCATTGTAGCAAAATGTATGCAAGAAGCAAAACGGTCCTCCAAAATAAGCTGTGAGTAAGGTTTATCAAGATCTAGAATGATGGAAATAAGAAAGAAACAATTTCCACCTAAAAACACAAACTTGCATCCATCGCTTGGGTTTACAAAAAAAAACACAAACTTGCATCTAAGCGTTTAAACACTAATATATGTGACAAGGTTTGATTTACCGTGTAGGGTTTCAGAGAACCAGGTTTTGCAATTCTAGGATTAAGAAGAAAATATCAGCACATATTGGGCAATTGAAAAAGATGCCCATAGCCATTGCAATCGGTGCAATGGAAATAAAACCAACTGAAAATTTATAAACATTCACACAAACCCTTAGATGGCAATAATCGGGTATTAAAATAGGGGTCACAAGAAGTATATAATTTGATGTGGTAAAAGAAAATAGAAGCAAAAACATACATGGCATACATCAAATAAGGGAAGGCGCAATGGAAATGAAACCCTCTGAAAATCTATAAACATTCACACAAACCCTTAGACGGAGAAAATCTATAAACATTCACACAAACCCTTAGACTGTGAAAATATATAAACATTCACACAAACCCCTAGACAACAATAATCGGGTATTAAAGCAGGGGCACAAGAAGTATATAATTTGTTGTGGCAAATGAAAATAACAACAATAACATACATGACATACATTAAATAAGGGAAAACAAATGGGATGAAAAATAGACTTGCGTACCTTAGCGGACCATGTCGAAAATCCCTTGACTTTGGCGAGCACAAGATCTAGTGTACCTTAGCGGGCCATGTCAGAAATCCCTTGACCTTGGAGAGCACAAGATATCTGAGCCTCCATATTTTCCTCCTCATCTTTTAACTAGTGCCATGTCATAAAACCTTGATGACAACGACAAACGTAAACAATAGTGTCAATGCCTGAGGACAATTGGGTACCTGTTAAATTATGGTAGTAGCAATATTTTCGTGGCTCCTAGGGAAATGGGCTCACAATGGAATCTGTTGGAAGCACGTTTCAAAATGGGCTCACAATGGAATCAGTTGGTAGCAAGTTTCAATGGGTAAAAGGTTCAAGATAAAAATAATTTACCAAAAAAAAATGTAAATATAAATAATTGATAAATTAAAATTTAAAATAAATTTATAATTATAAATATTATAATACTTAGATATTAAAATTTTTATAATACCAAATTTAATTATATCCATCACAATATGGATTACTTCATCGTTTAGTGCACCAATAATCACTTGAATATTAGGATAAATAAATGATATTTTATGAAATTAATAAAAACGTGGCATTGTTAAATGTTCTTTCCCAACCTTTCTTCCTTTTTAAAGGAAATATGTGTACCCAATGGCCCAATATCTTTATTCTACACATAAGTTTTTTTTAATTATATTCCTTTGTTCATCCTTTTACTTTTTTCTTATACATAAAGTATCCCTATCTTCGTCCTTTCGTTAATTACAAAGTATCATTTTATTCTGCTTAAATACCAATGAGTCATATATTCTACAAACTATTTATATAAGGAAGTAATCTACTTTTTTTCTTATATATAAAGTATCCCTATCTTCTGCCTTTTTTTAATTACATAGTATCGAGAATAATTAATCGAAAGCTAAAAAATAAAGAATGGAACATCCAGAATATTGAGATGGAGTTTAACAATTTTAAGGGTCCACTCAATCTCCACAAAAATGAAACCACCACGTCTATGGCTATGGCCATTCATCACCAAATAAATTGGTTTTTTTTTTTGTTTTTTATAATTTTAATTTGTAGAATTAAATAATATGTTTATATTTAATTATATTAAATCATATAACATATCAACTATATATATTTATTTATAG
>LPNX010707475.1:0-34839 GCA_001517045.1 Pseudotsuga menziesii
CCTTGCGGGGTGAATGAATGGTGGAAAAATAATGAAACATTTGCAGTATGACAGGAGTGGATGGCTCATGTAAAAAGTGTGAAATAATCTGATGATGGCCGATGTGGAACGCAAATCGATGCGGCAAGGTGTAGGGACGCAATGTTGAAATTGTACCAAGTGAGAGCGAGAAATGATCTCAAGCTTCATCATGAGCTCAGAAAAATTAATCCGGCGATATAAAAAGTGTTAAAAACGGAGAGCGGCCGAAGTGGCGCGCAAACCGAGGCGACTATTGGTATCGAAAAATGGGCAAAAATGATGGAGCAAAAAATAATGCAACGAGATGACCATCGTGATGGTCTCGTCGTGATTATTCCAATGGTGGAAGTGGTTCGAAAAATGGACTCCGTATGGGTTCAGAAAGGCCAAAACAAGAAAAAGTCGACGAACTATAAATAGTAAGTGGGCCCTACATGACAAGTGTCATTTGTACTAGTGAACTTTGACTCGTGATTCGGAGTGGGCCAGAGCTGAGGTGTCATTTTTGGACGATCCGACCGGCCGAATTCATATTCCGGAGAGACCGGTATGCCGTCAAACTCATACATGCGTTTTGTTTGGGTCCGGGGGGCAGGTAGTGGGTCCCAAGGTTTGTTTGTACAGTCCATGTGGGGTGGACCGCGGGTCGGCCTGCCAGAACGCAAAAGACGCAGTTGTGTTGGTTCAAGCGGATCTGATATTTGCGACAACGCAGAAAAACTTGCCGAAGGTCATTAAGGTGGTCTGATCATTTTCGGGAACGAGCTATAAGGTCATCAAGGTAGATGAGCAGGATATGGACCAAATCATGAAAGCAATAGGTCATGGCCCACTGAAATGTGGCACCAGGATTTTTTAGGCCAAAAGGCATGACGCGATAGGAAAAGGTGCCCCATGGGGTAGTAAAAGCGGTTTTGTACTGGTCTTCCTTTCGGATGTGGATCTGATTGTATCCGGAAAAACAGTCCATGAACGAGAAGACTTCATGCCCCACACACGCATCAATGAGCTGGTCAATAAATGGCATAGGGAAATTGTCTTTGGGACAGGCACGGTTTAAGTCTCAGAAGTCAGTGCATACTCTAAAGGTGCCTTGTTTTTTGTTGACAGGAATAGGGTTTGAAACCCAGGTGGTATAGGCAATAGGATAAATGAATCCTGCCGTGCGAAGTTTCTCAATCTCTGTTTTGACAGCTGGGAGTTTTGAGGGATGAATGGGATGCTGTTTCTGACGAATGGGGGGTACATCAGGCCATGTGTCAATGTGGTGCTCTATAATGGTAGGGTCAAGACCAAGCATTTCGGTATAGGACCAGGCAAAGACATCACGGAATTCTTTGAAGAGTGTTTTGTATTCCTCAATCTCCTGCTTAGTGCAAGATGCTCCTAAAGCGATGAGTTCGAGGGTGCCTCCGGGGGTAGCGATATCAATTTGGATGACAGGTGAGATGTTGGCCATGTTACCCTCTTCGAAGGCGTCAGGAGCAGGAATAGGGTTCTTGAACTAGTCGACCTTGGGGGGAAGGAAGTCTTTGGATTCAATTGCAAATTGAGGAGCAGTGTTAGAGGAGGGTTCATCTAGGAGGAAGTAGGAACGATGGTGCATGTCATCCCAGGGATAATCTAGGGTAGTGAGAGCCTCACGAATCTCCTCATCAGTACAGAATGTTTGTGTCGTCAAATCGGTTGACGAGGGAGTAGTGACGGAAGAGATCATATAAATGGTATTAACCTCTCCGGAAGGGGAAGAGACCGGGGAATGGATTTCCTCAATGGTGAGGGGTGCTGTCTCAAGATCTAGATTGTTCATCTCAAAGAGAGCTACTCTGTACTCGGGGAGATCGGGACAGTGATGGGAGTAATGCCCGTAAACATCACATAGGGCACAAGAGTGGTTAGTGCGCAGGGATTTGTCGCGAGGCTTAGGGGTTGAATCTAGATGGACAATCGGGATAGTGGGGTCGTCGTCAAGCAGTTGCATGTATTCCTGTAACGCCGGTAACTGAGGAAATAGGTGAGTCGCATGGCCCAACTCATCGCACAGCGCGCATTTGGGAGGAGCACGAAACACAGGGGGATTTTTGACTATTTTAGGAGGTGGGACAACAGTGTAAGGTTGGGGGCCTCTGCCCCCAGTGGGTTTGGTAAGAGGAGGGGGGGTTTCACAGAGGATGACGGGGTAGCGACGCCGAGAGGTGGTTGACTAGTAGTGACAATGGGTTGCACCAGTTGCAGGACGACATCTGGTGTCGGCGGACGAACGGGAGGCGAAAGATACCAAACGGGTAATCCTNGAATCCTAAGGTTAACCCAGGAAGGCTGAGGGTGGCCATGACCGGGGCGCTAACTACTCCTGAGGGAGGGAAGAGGAAAGGAATGGTATGGATGGGTGTAGCACCAATGCGACTAGGTACCAAAGGGGGTTGAGGCAACAAGGGCGGTTGATTAGTAGGAGTTCACGTGTTATGGGACAGGGTACATAGGTCGGACACTTCAGTGGCAGGTGATGGGGGTGGAATAGATGGGAAGGTCGAGGTCATTGGTGCGTTTGAGTAAACTTCGGGCCCCATAGAAGAAACGAATGAGGTGGTGGCACCTGAAACAAGTTTTTCAACCATGGGGAGAACATTTTCGGGTGCCGCGGGGGCATTGGGATCATGGTAAGTGAGTTGGTCAACCTTGACCACGCGTCCCTCATGGGGGAACATCATGGTACGAAAAACGATAGAAGCAACTGCCCGCATGGCATACATGTAGCTGCGGCCAAGTAAAAGGTTGTAATCAAGCTGTGCATTGATAACCTCAATGTTTATGAGGACAATTTTTCCAGCCAGCTGGACGGGGACATTAGTTAATAGGCCTTGTGGTTGAGCTGAATGGCCGTCGTAGGCTCGCAACGCAGTAGAGGACTGCTGGAGAGAGGGGGATCCCATTTTCTTCCAAATGGAGGTGGGCATGACACATGTAGAAGCACCTTCATCAATAATGCATCGATGGATGAAAAAATTCTGAATGGAAACAGAAACTTGGAATGCCAAAGTGGAAGGCAGGCAGGGTTCGGATTGGTCCAAATCAAATTCCATTGACTGCGAATCATTTGGATCGATATCCCCAATGGCTGAGAGTAAAGTCTTGTGCTACGAAGGGCAGTTTTTTAAGACTTCTAACGCAGACATGGCTGCGGGGGATTGGGCTAAGTCATTGACAATGTTGTAGTTTGATGCAGCCCACACATTGGGGTTATTGTTGATACAACGAAGTGGGAAACAGGACGCTTTGGGAGCGCCATCTAGTGGAGGTGGAGGTATACGTAACGCCTGATCAGTGGGATGAGCATTAGTAGGTTTATCAGCGGGAGGGGCTTCAGGGGTGGAGCCATATTGGTTCCGCCGGGTCTGGAGGTTGACCTCATTGAAGGACATCATCAACAAGTGGTGGGTACCTGAGTCAAGCGTGGGTTGATCAGGAGCAGCGTAAGTGATTTGTTGTTGGGTTGGCATGCTGGCTTGAGGGGGAGCCAACGGTTGGGTGTTCACTACACCTTGGGTTGGTAAGGGGTTTTGCAATGCCAAAGGTGGTTGCTGAGGTTGTGGCGGGTTGGGTGGTGCTTGAGGAGCCGCCTGCCCTTAGCGGTGTGCATCAGCAGCCCAAAGTTTCCGCACTCGCTCCATATGTGGACAAAAATGTGTGTAGTGGCCATAGACCCTGCAAATAGAACACGGATAGTTTGTTCACAAATTGGGGTTTTTAGCCTGCTTGGGCGGGCGATCAGGGTTTTGGTTAGCAGGGGCCGCATTATTACTAGCAGGGGGAATAGGGTGTTGACCAGCTTGCTTGGTCGGTTGGTTGTTCCCATGATTTCGGCCTCTGCCGTGGTTTTGTTGGCCCTGGTTGCATTGGTTGTTCTGGTTTTGCTGCGGGTTTTGTTGAGCGTAAACTTGCCCTTGGACAGCAGGTGGATTCTGAGGTTGCACAGGGGCTGGAGCAGGCTGCGGTGGATGATATGTAGGTGGAGGCTGCACAGTTGCAGCAACCTGAGGGGGTTGCTGATAGTGCTGTGGAGCGGGTTGTAGGTTTGCTGCTTGGGCTTCCTGTGGCAGGTAATAATGAGGTTGGGCTTGTGACGGCGCAGGAGCTGGTGCAGCCTGCTGGTGATAGTAGGGCTGAGGTGCGACTGGGGGGGCGTAAGCGGAAGTCATATGACTGAAACACTGAGGTGGACATGAGGGTCCATGGGAATGGTGGTGATGTGTCATGGGAGCATACGGGTTGGTTGCTCCAGACTGTGAGGTAGCCCGCAAAAGGTCAAGGCCAGGGGTAGGACGTGCTATGGAAAATGGTTGAGGCTGCGAAGAGACATGGCTAATGATGCCGTCGGTAGCATGGGATGCCCCCGGCGCATCGTGCTGGGAGGAATCGCTGCGAGGGGCGTCAGGTATTATGGTATAAAGATAACCTGACTGGGCGTAAATGAGATCGAACTGTTGGGATTTAAGGATAGCCTCTTCTTCAGACTGGGGTCTTTCGGATGCCACATCCTTAGCAATGATAGGAAGGAGGGATTTGAGGAACCAATCTAGGAAGATCCGGTCGTCTAACTTGATCTTGCATAAACTACGGCATCGATGCCATTCATGAATGTGGTCCATGATGTGGGTAGCCGTGTTTTGTCTGAATGATAGTAGGATCTCAATGCCTGCGTCATAGTAGACAGGTAACTGGAAAAACTGCAGGAAGGTCGAGGCAAGGGAAGTAAAGGTGGCATGGGTTCCATGGGGTTGTTCAATATACCACTTGGCAGCAGAGCCAGTGAAAGTGCGCTGTAATAAACGGAGGTGAATAGAATCATCTACTATGGAATTGGAGGAACACCATAGATGGAAGGACATGATATGGTTTTGTGGGTCCTCACCTGCCTTGCCCTCGAACTTAGGGATGTCAGAGGGGAGCTTGGTGGGCATGTGAGGCCATGCAGGGTCGTGTCGGATGGGGTCGTTGGTTAATCTGGCTAGGTCAGGCAGGTTGAGGCTAGCCATGAATGGCAAACTGGATGAAGGATGGGACACGGTAGTGGGTTGGATTAAGTTGGGGCCGATGCCCCCAAGTGGAGGGGTGATGTGAGGGAGGTGGCCCCCAAGTGGGGGAACTAAGGTGGTATAGGACGGACCTGCACCACCATGGGTGGTATGAGTCACTGATGGAGTGGGAATAGGTATTTCTGCTGCGGGAATAGGGGCTGTGAGGGGAACAGTGAATGGTGGATGTGCCACCAACGGTCCCTACCAATACGGGAGTGGGAGTCATACCATCCATGGGGATAGTAGGGGCAGTGTAAAGGGGGTTCTTAGACTCTACCTCAGAATCAGAGGTAAAATAAGGGGCGTCAGTATCTGGTGACAGAGTCCTATGCCGCTGACGAGTGGAGTCAAGTGACAAGGCTCGAGATCTATGATAAGTGGTATCAAGTGATGATGATCTGTGTCAATAACGGGTGGTGTCAAGTGAACCGTGTTGTGGGGGCTCGCCTCTGAGGCGCCGAGAATGTCTCGGGGACTCAATGGTGAAAAATGGTGTCAAATCTCTGTGGGTTGAGGTAACTACAAAACAGCTTAAAAACCCTAATGCAACCACGTGTGCAGAAGGAGCGCTCAAAAAATAGGGCACTTAGGCCAACAATCAACTCAAAACATCCACTGTAACAACTGTGTTACAATAGGCAGAGTGTCAACAGAAATGGTCAGAATACCAACAAGCAGCAGGTTTTCTAAAAATAAAAAACGGTGGACTCACTAGACCAAAAGGAGGTAAGGGAGCATGCAAATGCCTAACTAGAAGTATTATGACTCAACTAGACATATCCTCTGCAAGGTGATGAAATCCAAGTCAGACAATATGAATAGGAAATCCAAGTGTCTAAGGTATCCCCCTACCGGGAGGGACACCGGGTAGTCAAATCCTAGACGAATGGCAACTAAGATACCCCGTTCATGACACGTCCAGAAAGGTAAATCTGCCGCTTGGTCCTTTAACCGCAATACCCCTATACAGGGATATCCTGAGAACTGCGAAAGGTAGCCCTTCAGTTACTGAATGGAGTTCGGTATTCCACTCAGGCCTCTGAAACCAATCTCATGAATTCAACCCTCCTAAGGGAGAGGCCCTCTGATAAATCGGTTGTGACCATGTCAAAAAATACTAGGGGATTTTGTTTCCCTAATTGGACAACAACTATGTCTCAAGTGTAAGTAACCGAGGGGTGTTTTTGGAAGCCTATCCCCCCAATCCTACCTAACTACAAAAATTCTTTTGTGTTCCCCAAGTGGGGTTAGAATGTTGGTTGAGTTAAGTAGTTTTTAAGTCTCACTTGAATTAGGTGACAGATTGTGTGCTCATGAGGTTATGAACCCAGAAGAGAAGTGCCACACACCACGGGGGAAACTTCCTAAATAACAATAATACTGAATGAAAAAAGTTTACCATGCAAAATTTTCTAAATAAACAATGCTGAAATTTTTTTTTTTTTAAATTCTGTAAAGGGGGACAAAAATGTTATTGCAGAAAAGGCTGTAGGGCTGTAGGTAGAATAGATGGCTGTGCAGGTGTAGAAAATATGGCAGCAAAGGGGCTAGGTTCAAAAGCAGGAACAAGTGCAAAATTCAGATCGCGGGTCTGTGGCTGGATTGGGCGGTCGGACCGCGGGTTTGAAGGAAACAGGCGCGAACAGGTCGCAGGTTTCTGGAGAACACAGGCGGGCGGACCGTGGGTTTTAACGAAACAGGCACGGACAGGTTGCGGGTTTCTAGACGGCAGACGCGGTCGGGTCGCAGCGAAGGGGCTCAAAGGCACGGCCGGGACGTAGGAAAATGGCCGACAGCGGCGGTCGGACCGCAGAAAACAGGCTGATTAGCTGCGTCCGGATCGCACGTAACAGACTTGAAACCGACGGCAGGGCACCGGAAAAAGTCTGAGAGCCGCGGTTGGGTCGCAGGAAAGGGCCTGAAAGACGCGGTCAGGACGCGACTGCGGAGGAAAAAACTACGGTTTATGGTGGCTGAAAACGAAAGCCGAAAGGACAAAACGAGAAATAAAATAAAATAAAAACCAGCAGAGCCACCAAAACTGTTGCTAGGGTTTTACCTCTAGCTTGTGCGAATGAGCACCTACTAAGGAGAATGGATTCCTTAGTAGCAATTCAATAATATGTGAATAAAAAATGCTAAATAGAAATAAAAACTAATCTAAACATGTTCATGAAGCAAAACAGCAAAAAGTAAAGAATGATTTTTTATTGATCTGACCTCCAATGTGGAGGTTGGTGAAGCCCTTTGTGCTGGTCCGAGTAGGTGGCTCCGAGCTCCAAGCTGCTCCTTCTCTTTCTCCAATGGTGGAAATGGGCCAAAAGGGGCTCTCAATGGTGAAAGTAGCTCAAGGGTGAGCTAGGATTTCAAGAGCAATTTTGGCAGAGGCAAGATACTTGTGATTGTGGATCTGAAATAAGGGGACTCCATCACTTATTTATAGTGGTGGAGTGCCGGTTTAGGGTTAGGGTTTTAGCTGTTTAGGGTTTTTTCCTCCTTTTCCTCATTATTTTATATTTTTTCTTCCTTTTTGGATATTTTTGCTTTTTTGGAGGAATTTTGGATATTTTTGGAGAAAAAGAGGGTTTTATGGCCTTTTGGAGGCATTTTAAGCCTTTTGGAGGATTTTTAGATGGTTTTATGGGTTTTTGATGGAAATATGGTAGGAAAATGGACAAATGAGCCATGTAATGGGGTAGATGAGGTAGTGAACCCTTTTTGGGTGTTAACACTAGTCATTACGCACTTCTTGGAAACCAAATGTTTCCTTCAGCCAGTGGACAGGTTTCACATGCAGGACGTGCACACACAGAGTTGTTTCTCTCAATGTGCAGAGCAGGGGATTACAAAATACAATCTCTCCTCTTCTGGCTAATCTCTCCTTTCTTAGAATACTCGACCTTCACAGTAACATTTTTCATGGTCAGATTCCCTATCAACTGGGAAGTCTATTTCACTTAAAGATGCTTCTCCTGTCTCGGAATAAACTTGAAGTTTCTATTCCTCCCACTCTAGGTGGGTACAGAAGTTTACAGAACTTCTCTATGTACTCTAACAATTTGAGAGGGAACATTTCATCCCAACTGTGTGTTCTCCCAATCTTACAATACATTCACTTAGGATCTAACAATTTTACTGGTACAATTCCCGCCTACTTGGGAAACATATCCTCTTTGGACTATATAAATTTGAATACTAACAACCTCCACGGCCGGGTTCCTTCTGAATTAGGTCTCCTAAGTCTAGTCGGCATCATCAATATGTGGAACAATCATCTGACAGGCCAAATTCCTTCTTCCTTCTCAAACTGCATAGGCCTTCATCAATTGACTTTAGCTAACAACCTATTAATTGGACACATTCTCGCTGAGTTGTGCAGCAAGAACACCCAATTGAGGGGACTATATATGTTTGATAATAAGTTGAGTGGTAGCATTCCCCCTTCCCTTTTCAATTGCACAAAGCTACAAGTGATTGAATTTGGGAGAAACCAACTCAGCGGAGTAGTGCCCATGGAGTTGAGTAAGTTAACGCAGCTCCAACACCTTTACTTACACAATAATCAACTGGTTAGTGGAAGCACCATGAGCTTTCCCATTGTTACTGATCTTACTAACTATTCCAACCTAAAAAAAATAGCATTATTATCTAATTGTCTCACAGGATGTTTTCCCTTTTCTATTGGCCAGCTCTCTACAAAAATGGATATCATGTACTTGGGTGGCGATGAATTAGGAGGAGAAGTACCTCCGTAGATTGGAAACCTAACTGGTTTAACCATCCTTGATTTAGACACGAACAATTTTACAGGGGAAATCCCTTCTTCACTTAATATGCTTCAAAAGTTGGAGATATTATATCTAGGATCTAACGATTTCCAAGGAAGCATCCCCTCGAAAATCAAGCAAATCCAAAACTTAGGCCTCCTAGATCTTCAAGCAAATAACCTCTCTGGAAGAGTCCTTAATTATCCTGACTGCCTCAAGCAACTAAGATATCTAAATCTTAATTAGAACCAGTTATCAAGTAATATACCTGCAAGTCTAGGTAATTGTGTGAACTTAGCACAACTAGACCTATCGTACAATAGGCTCAGTCGATAGATACCTCCAAGAGTTGCAGGTCTTGCAAATTTAGTTTTGTATTTCAACCTTTCCAATTATTTATTACAGGGGGGCCTGCCTTTGGAACTAAGCAATATGACTATGGTTCAAGCTATAGATATTTCTACAAATCAGTTAACCAGTGACATTCCAAGCCCACTTGGAAGCTGCAAAGCACTAAACTACCCGAATCTTTCCTGCAACGCACTTAATGGTCCAATTCCAGTGCCACTGGGTGAACTTCAAAATCTCCAAGATGTTGATTTCTCCTCCAACAATTTGTCAGGTGGAATACCCATGTCATTGGAAAATCTCAAAATGCTTAGCCACTTGAACTTCTCTTTCAACATGTCAAGGGAAGTCCCTAAGGGTGTTGTTTTCAAAAATATTGGTGCTTCTTCGCTTATAGGAAATCTTGGTCTTTGTGGCACTTGGGTAAGTTTGCCACCCTTCTTTTATAACAAACATAAAATTCATTCGCCTCTGAAAAGAGTTATCATATTTGTTGTTGTAGTGACAATGATTGTTGCATGCTAGTTATTTCTGGGTACCTTGTGGAGATCACGAAATCAGAAGAAACTTATTCTTAGAAAGGGCATAGAGTTCTTTCATAGGGAGAGATCATCACTCCAAGAGATGTCTTTAATGAGGCCAACTTGTTAGAAGTTGGTAGTTTTCAAAAATCATGCAAAGGGGTTCTGAACGATGACACAATCCATTGGCATTGACAAGCTTGTCAATTTGGAGAATGAGGGAACTCACAAGGGTTTTGCTTATTGATTTGGAGAATGAGGGAGCTCACAAGGGTTTTGCTTATCGATTTGGAGAATGAGGGAACTTACAAGATTTTGATAGAGACTGCAATGTTTTGAGAAGACTATAGGCACTAGAATTGAATTGGAGTCATAATCTTTTCTTTAAACCTCCAAATCAAAGCTTTGAAATTTCCCAAAAGTGGCTATATCTTGAAGGGGAAGAAGAAATTGGGCTGATCTTGATGCAAAGGTCGAATATAATAGTAGACCTTGCACAAGGCATAACAGGGCATAACATATCTCTATCACAATTGTTTTGTGCAACTAATTCATTGGGAGTTAAAACCATTGAGGAAGATATTGGAGTATATTTAATGGAATTTAGTATTGCTATGATATATCTTTCATAAATTTTAAACATTCAACTTTGACTTCCAACATACAATGCTGCATCCCTCCAGGTATTATTATATGTTAGATAGTATATAAGCAGTGTCAACTGTAATTGTTTCTTATTTTCATTATATAGTGTGGATTAAAAACTTATTATGATGATGTCCAAATGCAGAATATGGACAGCGTGGATGTGTCACAACCATGAAAGGATGTTTCCATTGATGTTGATTAGAAAGAAGCATACCTATAGCATGTTTGTGAAAGGATTTAACTTGCAAAAATGAGTGAGTAGTGGTTTTTCAAACAGGAACATAGGAGTCTATTGACTAGAATAAATGGTACAAGCATTATGAAAGAAGATGAAGTTGCTCGATATTGTTCCTCACCATCAAAGTCTTCATTCGAGACAAATTCCCCTTCTTCAAGTTCAATATACAACTTGGATGAAAGTAGCAACGATCTTGCTGAGGACTGTGGCATGACTTCTGGTAGTCGTGCATCAACTTTAGACAGAATATATGCAAGAGAACAAAAGCTTTATGATGAAGTCAAGGTAATTTTCAATTGCATTCTTTGTGACACTACATTTTTGAAGTTTAAACCTACTTTGTTATTACTGACATTCTACGGTTACAGAAAATGGTATTGATTATGTTTAAATCCATACTCAACTTTGACATAGTGTGCTCTACAAATTCCTACATGCATTTGAGGAACATGTGGGTCCTTCTCCTAGGTATGCCCTTTGTGTTTTGGAATAAGGAAGCTCTGGTTGCAATTGGTAATTACATTGGCCATTTTCTCCATCTCGAGGAACGTATGCTCTTTGGGGTTGATAAGTGTGTGGGTAGGATCCTTGTGGATATTGACATGCAAAAGGGTTTACTTGAAAATATTGATATTGACTGGAGGGGTTTCTCCTTTCCTCAGCCCCTGGACTATTGGGGTATTCCCTTCAGATGTTCTAAGTGCAAGGAAATTGGGCACTTATGGAAATCATGCTCCTTGTCAGGATCAGATTCTGAAAAATATTTCGCTGAAGTGGAGACCTGGTCCTCGAAAGATCTTAGAGATAAAGAATAAGTGCCCATGCTAGTTTCTGATCCTCTTGATTCAGCGTCTTTGGCTTCTCCACTGCTGGTGGACCAGTGATTTCTGGGTAAGCTAAAAACCCTTAATCCATCCTTTGTCTATTCCTATAAATCTTTGAAATTTGATTTTGTTAAAAGTTTGGAAGTTAAAAGGGATTCAGTGGGTGAAGCCCTACTATCGAGGGACACCTTTTTTTACAACAGTATTTTTGTAACTAGTCTAGACCCGCGGCAAAAGGATAGGCTACGTCTCTCGAAGAATTTACAATTAAACAAAGAGGTTTTGGTTTCTTTTGTGCCACCTGGGGTTGATTTCGATACTGTTCATGTTTATACAAAGGAAATTGAATCCTCTCCTAGTGAAAAAATTCTTCTAAAGGACTTTCTTCCCTTAAATACCCCCTTTACTAGTGTAGGGGTTTTAGACCCTAGGGTGAGTATTGGTCATCTAGACGAAGAAGAGCCCTCCCCTTCGGTAGGATCCCCCTTATGGACCTTATCTTGTCTATCCCCCTTCGATAATCCCAGTTCCTCATACTATTATACTCTAAAAAAAGTTCCTCTGCAATCTTTCTCAGGGCTTGTTGGCGCTGGGTTTCCGATTCCTTTTAGCTCTCTGGAAATTTTGGAGCCTTCTCAGATTCCCCAATTTGGTCCGTTGAATATCCCTCCCCACAAAATCTTATTGGTGGTATTAATGGGGGGATGAAAAAAGAATTTCCCCCTATCAAAACAAGAAGCGCAAAGAAAATAAAAAAAAATGTGTTAACCCTACTGATCCTCCTGTCTTACCTGACCTTTCTTTTCCTTCTTCTAAATCCAGGGTGATTAGAGGAAATAAATCCCTAGCTAGGGATAAAAAATTATTTATACCTCAATTAATATTAGGGGAGTGGGGGGGTCTCCCTAAATGAACTGCCCTTCAGAGGTTTATGGCTAGAATTAAGCCTGTTGTTATTTTCTTACAAGAGACTATGGTTTTGGGGTTAAAGTGAGCAGTTTTTTCTTGGGTATCAAAAAGGATTGGGTGGTGGTATTTGTCAATGTTGTGGGACTGCTAGGGGGTCTTTTGGCTACGTGGAATCCTAGAAAGATCAAACCAAAGGCATTCTGTATGTTTGCAGGAATACTTTTATCTGGTCGGCTATTGGGGTTCTCGAAATACATCAACCTTCTGAATATCTAAGGTCCTTATCTTTCAAAGGAATTATTTTGGAACAATATTGTGGCTGAAGGGACTCTTAAACTTCATAATTTAGTGATAGAGGGGATTTAAAATTCACATGGTCTGCAAATGAGGTTTATGGTCAGAGAGCCAAACTTGACCCTCTTAGTTCTTTCTTTTCTGGCTTATTTGAAAAGGCTGAATTGGTAGACGTGGAGCCTATTCCCCTTATCCCTACCTGGCGAAATGGTCATATTGGTGTTGATGGGATTGATAAACGTATGGATAGATTCCTAATCAGTATCTCTTTGATTGATAAAATGGACAAATACAAGTCGTGGGTGGACTCAAATATATTTTCAGATCATTATCCTATTATCTGTCATATTGAGTTTTAGGGTGTTCATGACAATATGCCATTCAAATTCAATCATGGTTGGCTTAACGAGCCAAGATTTATTGATTTTGTGGAGCAGGTATGGTCTTCCTTTTCGAATCATGCTTTGTCTCCTATGGAATTGTTAATGAAGAAAATCATTCTGTTAAAAGGGGAAGTCATTAATTGGGAAAGATACAGATCAACTTTGGAAAAAAAGGGGTTACATTCAATTGAAAAGGAAATTGTTCATATCAATGAAAAGGCTAGTAGTGGCACCTTTCAAGAGAAAGAGTTGGTTGCTCTAATAAAACTTGAACAAGAGAAATAGAGGATTCTGCAGATATCTGATGAAAAATCTAGACTGAAGAGAAGGATCACTTGGCTGGAGGTCGGTGATAAAAACACAGTTTTTTCATAAATTTGTCAAGCACTGACATAATATCAATTCCATTTGGGAACTAAAAAATGTGATGGGCCTACCGATTTCCAAGAAAGAGGAGCTTAAAAGTATGGTTTTTGCACATTTTAAGGACCACTTCAACATGGACGCCCAAATTCCGGTTAGAGATTAGATACAAGTGATTAAAGAATACCGTAAGTTTTTTTTCAAAGGATGAAGATGATGAGTTCTTTTTTCCTGTTCAAATGAAGGAATTAAAAGTGGCTTTATAGGCCGTGGCAAGATAAAAAATCCCTGTCCTAGATGGTTGGACCATGGAACTTTTCTAGCTTGTTTGGACTTTTTTGGGGGGGGTCTACTTAATGTAGTGGAGAAATCAAGAATTAAGGGGACAATTTATAGAGCTATTAACTCAACCTTCCTTGCTTTGATCCCAAAAAAATCTTCTCTTATGAACCTGAGGGACTTTCGGCTTATCTTGCTCTGCAATTTCATATACAAACTAATTACTAAAGTAATTGCTATTCATCTCAAGCCTCTCCTTTCCCGATGTATTTCTCCTGAACAGTTCGAATTTCTAGAAAAGAGGCAGGTCTTGGAAGCTATTGGGGTAGCTTAGGAAGTATTTCACAGTGCTCACAAAAGGAAACAAAAATCTTTTGCTCTCTAGCTGGATCTATAGAAAGCATATCACTATGTTCATTGGGGTTTTCTTTGGGTCATTTTAATCCATATTGGTCTTCCTTACAAGGCCATGAAATGGATTATGGGATGTGTATCTTCAGTTTCTTATGTTGTTATGGTCAATGGGGCTCCTAAAAACTTCTTCTTTGCCTCTAAGGGGTTACGATAGGGATGCCCCTTATCACCCTTACTTTTTATTCTGGTTATGGAAGGTTTTAATAGGTTGATCAAGAAAGCTTGCTTGAAGAACACTATTAGTGGTATAAAGTATGGGAAAAGTATTTCGGTTTCTCAATTGCTATTTGTCGATGATATTATGATCTTTGGGACAACCTATTATGAAGAATGGTATCACTATCATGTGTCGATATCCCTCTTTTGTAATGTGTTTGGGTTGTCTATAAATCCGAATAAATATTTGCTCTTGGAGAATGAAGCAATCCTATCTGTTTTTTCTAAGGTTAGTAGTCTTTTTCAGATGCGAGTGTCCCCTTTATCTGATGGTACAAGATACCTTGGTTATTTTATCAAGCCAAATAGCTATAGAGCAGGAGATCGTCTTTGGCTCTTGAAACAATTTGATAAAAGAATTAAACAATAGTGTTGCACTGGTTATCTCTCGATGGTAGGATGATACTGGTAAAATTTGTTTTAGAAAATCTTGTGGTTTGTTGGTTATCTCTCAACAAAGTTTCGAGGTCCATTCTAAATGCAATTCGAAGGATGATGTTTGATTTTGTCTGGGTTGGTAACCAAAAAGAGTTTAAATTCCATTTGGTCAAATGGGAAATTTTAGCTAGCCCCAAAGATAATAGGGGTTCAGCTTTGAAAAAATTGTTCAAATTCTCTCTAGCTCTAAGGGAGAGGAGCCTCTGGTTAGCTATCATTGGTGGTCGTATGTGGACCAGAGTCCTTTAGGCAAAATATTTTAAAAAGCTCTCTCTGAATCAATGGAGTTGGAGTAATAAAAAATCTCAGAAAGGTGTTTCAAATTTTTGTTCTGGCCTCATTGATGCATTTGAGTTGGTAAAAAATTGGTGAGCCTGGGTTCCTAGCTCCAGCAGATCAATTTGTTTGGAGGAGAATTCTATTGTGGGTGGTTCGAAAAAGTTCAAGATTTCAGGGGACCTGATCTTTTTACTGCACTTGAATGGTTACTTCTCCCTTAATCATTTTCTATATACTCGCCTTGTGCTAGCTTCTCGCAGGGATGGCTCTCAGCTCGCCAACTGGGGCTTTATGGAAGGTTGGGATTAGAATGGTAAGAATATATCATTGGTCTACAAAAGGGTTCTATAACTCTCGATGGCACCTGTGATTTACTCAAGTGGACATATAACAAAGGCTTTGGCGACCTTTCTATTAAACTAGTAGCAACAAGGAAGGTCTTTCTGCATGCATGTGTTCTTGCATGCAGAAGACTTAAAATAGGAAACTAGTTGTATTTAATTTACTTTTCCTAAGTTTAATTTGGAAAATAAATTAAAGTGATCTAAATTAACTTTAGTGAACCACTAGTTAAAGTGAAAGTGAAATTAGGGTTTTTTCTTTACCACTAGTTAAAGTGAAAGTAAAATTAGGGTTTTCACTTTACCTAAAGTTATAAAAGAAATATCAATTGGTGGAGAGAACACACTTGTATTTCGACAAAGATAGGATACAGACAAGTAGAGAAAGTCAGACAGAGGATTTAACCAAGAAGACGGAGGAGCGAGCAACAGGATCATCGAGCTTCGTACAGCTAGGTCGTACACTCACACAGGAGGGTGTTGAGGTTTAGCTGGGATTTGCCCCATGATTCTGCTAGGTACTGCATTCACCAGGTTTGGGTGAATTTGTAGTGATTGTAAAAGTTCCATATTTTCTCATAATAAAATCTATATCTGACTGCTGTATCGGTTTTCCCATCTTGGGTTTTTTCGGGGGTTTCCATACCCAAAATAATAGTGTCAATATCGTGATGTGATGTTGTGATTTATTTCTCAGTTTTGTATTCCGCTGCATACTGTAAAATATATTCATGTGTGGTTATCACTTGATATTTTGCATGCACTGTTTATCCCTAGTTGAATATTAAAGGAAAATTTACATGGTATCAGAGCTCTGGTGAGTTACAGCTGAGAGATTTGCAGCAGCAGTAATAGATTAGGGGAAGATCTATAGAAAGACACAAACCTAGACATCTAGATCTAGGTTTTGAGAGGTACACTTCACTATGGCCATGCAAACACAAGTACAGGTATACCTTCTCTTCAAGTTTGGCACGTCACGAAACCTTGATCTGGTTCTGCTGCTTCTCTTCTCCAAGGAACTCAGCCTCCAAGCTCTGCAACACAAGGAGAATGCTTCTAGGGCAAAGGTGTGGGCAAAGAGAGTCCCAATTCCTCCAGCATAACAATGCATAAATTATAAGTCCCCTCTCATGGACATCCCTACCTCTATTTATATGGTTAAGGAAGAGTTAGGGGTGAAGACAAAGTGGTTACAACTAAATGAGTCAGTTGCATAACTACCCAAACTAACTGAAATTCAAAAGACGTGTTTTTTATATTTTTAAAAGGCATCCGCGGGTTTCATAACTGGACAGTCATGGATACGAAAAGTATACGTGGGTTGCTAGTACAGAAATTCGTGAATACGAGCAACTTTTTGTATTCGCGTGTATGATATAGAGCAACTCGTGTATCATTCGCGAGTATGCCTTAAGGAAAGTCGCGAATGGACAAAAAAATGCATTTTTAGTGTATTTCTGGGCATTTTCAGAATTTGGTGTCTTCTGGAAATTTTTAGCTAACTAAAATACCTTTCCAACGATGTATAGATGAGGTCAAATGGAGAAACAAAACTCAAGATATGGGTCCTCCAAGATAGGTTTTTTTTCAGTGACTTCTAATGACTTTCATGAAGTGCCGTCATGGAAGTGTCGACATGCGACGAAATCATGGGAAAGTGGTCACAGGAAGAGATGTATCATTTGGAGCTATAACAGATTCCCCTTAATGTGTGAGGTGAGAGGGGAAGATGATAGCCGAAATACATTATAAAGGAAACAACTGAGTATGGAGAGAGCAGAGAATCCAAGATCGAAAGGTTTGAGTGAAGGTACCAGTAAGAGAGATAAATGTCAGAAAAATTGATCTCTAGGGCATACACGTCCATATACAAAACATCGCCATAAATATATAGGCGGATCCAACATATGTATAACTAATGAAACTAGCATGGTCGCTCAATATGCAAAAAACGAGCCATATCAAATCTAAAGGATTCATGACCACAAATGAACAAGGTGGATCCATGCTCAACAATTGATCATAGTCACAAAAATACAAGGTGGATCTATGTCTCAGCAAAATGTTATATAAAGTATAACAAGGTCTTGCACAACTTGGGCAATAGCAAAAAATGACAATGCTACTGTCAACCCAAGGTCTTCAATCCAAACCACCCAAAAAAGGTACAAATCCTAACCATGCGAATAAAGGAGTTGAAGTCGAACATGGAGGAAGCTGTTTGATTACCGGTCAATAATGAAAACTGTTAACAAATGCGAGGGAAACCAAAATTAATGAAAATGGTCCCCAAGGTACCTAGTACATTCTAACAAGTGTGATTACAAGGACTTGAAGTCGAACACTTGAAGAATCCATCGAGTAGGAGACATTGACGTATTCCCACTACCCAATAGCGAGGGAAATTGCCATTGATGACAACAATCCCCAAGGTACTGTCATAAAAACTCTAAATCTCGTTCCCAGAGCAAGAGGTGTTGCAGTCGATAGGAAGAGATCCGTTGGAAGGAAGGCATTAAGGCATCCTTCATCATCCAACATGAGGTAAATCAAAGACTAATTGGAGCTGGAATTGGTACTGAATTTCATGACAAAGAACGCTGAAGACATGCTGCAATGAACTGATACTAGGGAATGGCCGACACAAAAGGTCAAGGCAACTGCAGAATGGTCGACAAAGGTGTAATCCTTGAACAGTGAGCACGACACAAAAGTGACTTAGGTAGCTTTTGACACAAAAAGGACCAACGAAACAAATCTACAATGGAGGAGACATTGACAGATTCCCCATATAATTGAAAAAGAAACCAACTGGAGGAGAAAAAACTTTGAATCGGGATAAGATAAAAAAACTAGGACCCAACTGTTGATAGACTCAAAACTGGTGCTTTGTTCAAGGAAACAAGACTTGCTGCCATGATGTAAAAAACATGTGAATGAACTTCCCTTCCCCTCTTTCTTGTAAAGGTTTAACAAGTCCAAGAAAGGAAACTTGGGACCATCTTCATTTTTGACAAGCTCGAAGAGAAGAAAGAAGAATGCTTGATAAAGCACTGATTCGTGGATTTGACGAGCTCGAACTAGTACATGCTCGACGGTGTTTTCATAGTTTAGAGAGTCTGAAAACTCCAAAGAAGACTCCAGGTTGGTCCTTTTTCGTACAATTTAGTCTCCTAAGGCCGAAAAAGTATAAAACAAACCACATAAGAACTCTCTTAACTTCCGAAGAAGAAAAGACGCACCTTTTTCATACTTAGTTAGGAAGGTCCGAAAAAGGTTAAATTACCACCTACCCAATGCTCCTTCAAAAGCAGCATATATCCTAAGTTTTACGAGTGTGAAGGAAGGAAAGATCACTCAGAAAGATCCATTTGATTACGAGAAATGGGGATTACAATAGTAAACTCGATGCTTTATTCTTGAGGGTTTAACGAGCATGAAAAAGACATAAATTACACTTGGAATCTTTTTTATGTTTTGGTCCAGAGCACAAAAAAGAGAAAACTAAGCTCATACCGGGGGTTCCTTTTCCGTAAGTTTAGTCCCTCGGGTTCGGAAAAGAGATAAACCTATGCCTGAGAATACTCTTCTCAATTTTGAAGAAAAGAGAGTGATCCTTTCTCGTATTATTCCACATGGTCCAAGAAAGTGATAACCTACCACCAATGTGGATGCCCATTCACATATTCTTAACGAGCCTAAACAGACAAGTTTACTCGGCAGTCAAGTCTATTTTGAGGAGTCAAACCTGGGCCTAAAGAAACTCAATATCTTTTTCGTGAAGTTTTAACGAGTCTGGAAAAGTCAACTCGTGGCCTCCTTACTGTTTTTAACAAGCTCGAAGGAGAGAAAAAAGAATGCTCTAAATGCGAGGAGATGAGTGTCATATGAAGGCGAAACTAGTTCCAAGCGCAAGGAACAGACCTATGCATAATGCAAGGAAAGTGAGCAAGATAAGGACACTCAGGGAAATTCTCCTCAAGGTAAAAGGTGTCAAGTTGTTAAGGCAAAATGATACAAGGCTTAGCGATGATGAGAACAAAGATGAGGGCTTATACAATGAGTTAAAAGCGTGGAAGCCGGCATCATGCTCATAAGCGCGAGTAGGGCACATGCAAATGCAATTACGACTTGAACAATAAGTCGAGGCCAGTAAACAGTTGTGAATCCAAATAAAAATTCTGTCTCCAAGAAACAACAACATCATAATCATATTCAGAAGAAATAATCTGATGCGGGTCACTTTGGGAGAAACACATGTGACTTTGCTATCATCTACAAAAGGTAAAGTGAAGGCAGAATCAACCGAAGAAGATGCTATAGAACCAAGGCTCAAGGGTTTATAATCTTCAAGATCAACCTCAGAAGGAGAGCAAATATCAACAAGGGAGATAGAGTCTATAAGAACAAACTCAATATCACAGGAGTTGATAAATTCATACGAAAAATCAAACTCATTGGGATCACTGACTTGCTGTTCGAAGAAAGAGTCAAAAGACTCAACAAGACGAACATAAGAAGAAAGGTTAGGCTTACTAGGAAAATCAGGGTTAGACTTAGTCACAACTGAACCAACATCCAAAAGAAGGTCAGACTGTATCAAAGACTCTAGGAAGACTTCATCCAAAGGAAGGAGATCATCTGCGATAGGACACATGGCTAAAATTTCAAATGGATTGACAGAGTGGAGATTAGGCCTCATAGTTTGTATAGGATGACTCACCTGGTCAACTACTGGGACCAAAACCCGAGAAGGTAAGCATGAAAAAAGAGGCTGCTTCTCAGTAGCAATTGAACATAAAGGACATGAGGCCACATAGTTCACCTGTGGCGGGGTAGTGTCTATAGAAACACTGGGAATCAATAAAGGAAATACCTGGTCTCTAGTTGGGTCAGAAGAAGCATCAAGAAAATCCAACTAATCGATAGTGACAATTTCTTCGCCATGATTAAAGTACATCACATGAAATTTTTTTGACACCACAGCTTGCATGGCATAGACATATTCACGTCCAAGGAGAATATTGAAGTCCAAGGGGTATTCTATCACCATGAAGTCAACTAACATAGTCTTCCCACCCAAAGTAATAGGTGTTTGAACAAGAATTCCCAAGGCTATACAAGTTCTTCTATCAAACACCAGTAACTGACTAGCAGTCGACACAAGGCTGGGAGATCCCATGCCTCGCCAAGCACGGGCAGACAAAATACTAACTAAGGCTCCTTCATCAACAATACAACAAGCAATCGTATAGGGTTCAACTTTGACCTTTATCTAGAAATGTTCATTAGAGGGAAGGCGCGGCTCAACTAGGCTATCCCAATCAAAGGAAGCAATCCGAGAGCTTGGTGGGGGTTGATCCGACACGAGTTCAGTGCCCCCTTGTTCAGTAAGTTCTGAACTAGCAATGAAGAAAATGTGACTAGCAGACACTTCACTCTCCAAAGGAAGAGTGGGATTGATCAATACTAGGATCGATTCAACCGCTTCGTGAAAGTCACTCCTTGAAGGGAGAGTGGGATTGACCAAAGATGACATAGATTCAATCACATCAGGATCACTCTCCAAAAGAAGAGTGGGATCGACCAAATCTGAGATTGGTTCGACCACTTGATCAACCAAAGGTTGAGTAGGTTGTTGAGAAACTATAGGTTGTTTAGGAGAAGGAAATTCTTGAGTCTTAGAGTACACTCTTCGAACCTCCGCAATAGCAGGGCACTTGTGAGTAAGATGATCTCCCTCACATAGCATACAAGGGAACTTAATTTTGCACTTCAAGCGACCAGTTTTCTCGACGGTGTCAACATGACTAGCAGTGGATGACTATTTGCTCTCAGCATGACCTGCAGAGGCTAAGAGTTTTCCCCCAGCATGAACTACAGAGACTGGGTGACTGGGTCCAACCTGAATAAGAGAGGTTGGTTGTTGAAAAGCTTCAGAATGTTCAAAAATGGGATGACCATGAATCCAAACTCTTTTCACCTCCATGATAGAAGGGAATTTATAATTAAGGTGGTCTCCCTCACAAAGCTTACAAGGAAACTTGGGCTTATGTTTTGAACAAGTAGTCTTTTCAACAGTGTCAACATGACTCACAGTGGCTGACAGATTGTCTTCAGAATGAACTACAGAGGCTGAGAGACTGCCCCTAGCATGACTTGTAGAGGCTGAGAGACGGGGTTCAACATGACTTGCAGAGGTTGGATGGGCACCATCAACATGAACAACAGAGGTTGAATGGTTAGGATCAACATGCTTTGCATCAGTTGAGTGTGTGCCCCCAGCATGAACCACAGAGGCTGGGTGGATGGATCCAACATGACTTACAAAGGTTAGATGGGGTGGTTCAACTTGAACAACAGAGGTTGAACGGGTGCCCTTAGCATGAACTACAGAGGCCGAGTGACTGGATCCGACATGACCTGGAAAGGTTGGAAGGATCCCTCCAGCATGATCAACAGAGCCTGCATGGTAAAGAACAACTTGACTTGCAGAGGTTGAGTGCTTAGATCCAACATGACCTGCAGAGGTTGGACGGGTGCCCCCAACATGAACAACAGAGGCAGGGTGGTGAGGTTCAACTTGACTTGCAGAGATTGAATGAGTGCCCCCTTGCTTATGTTCCTTCTTCCTATTCCTCCTTCTTTTACTCCTTTTAGACTGCCAGTTACTAGTATTAGTACTTTCACCGCATGAGGTAGAAGGAGGAGGAGAATCAACTATAGGTGAAGGGGAAGCAGTGTTTTGATGCCCCTGATATAAAGAGCTTACTTGAGAAGCATCAGGATCATTTAGGACAGTTGGAGTGGAAAACAACCACACCGGTATCCCTAGGGTGAATCCAAGAAGATTCAGGGTGGCCATCAAGAGAACACCAACATTCCCCATGAGAGGAATAGTACAAGGAGTTCCCAGCATGGGGATCTCTTGGTTGGTGTTTGAAGGGGTGTTAGCCATAGTTTCAAACTAGGAGACAAAGTCTGAGGTTGATAGGCAAACAAAATTACAAAGCACACACCTAAAGGCACACTAAGTATAGACAAACCACACAGCACTCACTAAAAATTCCTAAATCCAAACAGACAAATAGGTATAAGATATACTTTCCAGAAGAAAGCTGATAGAAAGTTACTTGGCGTCCCTGTAGATGTTCTTAGGCACAAGCGGAGAAATCACCCACCGCCCTCCCACACTTTCTACCGGGGTTACCTTCCAAGTCCATCCAAGGTCAACCAGAAATAACCTTCCAGTGTACCTGTGTATGAACCCTAGATTTCAAAGAGACTAAAGGCTACCTTGGCTATACCAATAGTCTGGGGGGACATTCGCAAGTCGGACTCGTATGCATGGGCATGGTAGCTAAGCCTGAAACTCTATCTAGGACAGAATCCCCAGATGTGTAAAAGTCTTGGGCTACACTTTGACAAGGATTCAGAGGGTTATCTCCTCTGTCCAATCCTCCACGCGGCCTCGTGCTTAACTCCCATTTGAGAGGATCTTCCCAGATACAGTCAATAAAGTCAAGGATTTACCTAGTGATTGGCCAACTATGTCTGAGATTTAACACTTGTGGGGAGTTTAAACTCCCTATCCCACAAGTCTAGCCTAAGCTAGTTGGTGTATGACCCTATAAAATAAAACTTAATAGTAAATTTTAAATTATATCATTTATTTTAAGGGCTTTTTTTAGTCAGAGGGTAAATGGCATGAAACTTATGTGGTGGTTTGACTCAAAGTTGAAACAAAATTACTAAGCAAAGAGAAATGAAATGCAAAAAACACAAACTATTCTCTTTATTTTTCAAATAGAAAACTTGAAAGCCACAAAAGAACAAATTCTTTTTATTTTTACTTTTTCAAAAACAATGATATGCCATGCAATCTAGACTAAAAACCTAATCTACATGCATATAAAGAAAACATGTGTTTTTTTCTTTTCTTTTATAAATGCAAAAGAAAAATCAGCCTATCAACTAATGCAAGCAAGTACTGTAAGCAAAGCAAATAGACAACTACTCTACACCCCACAAACAAACCCTAGGTTTCCCTAAAGTTAGATATCAACCTCTCTTGAAAAGAAGGCTTACAAAAGTAAACAAGCCAACAACTTTGGAATGAAGAGACTGAGCAAAAAGACTGACATAAATGAAGGTCAAGAAGTCCCAAGTATCAATATAAACCTACAAAAAAAGGCTGCCCAGTACCTTGTCCAACAAGGTCAAGCCAAAGAAGGAGGTGGGGGGAAAGCATCAAAAACAAGTATAGGTTCTTTTTAATTTTCTTTTATAAATGCAAAAAAAAACTACCTACAAAGCAAAGTATGCAGATAAGAAGAACAAAGAAAAAGGAACTTTTCTATACAACCACCAAACAAACTCTAGACTGAACTAAAGTCAGCATAAACCCTACTTGGAAGGAAGGCTTGCATAAAAGACAAGTCAACTACATTGGCATGGTGAAGTTAACAAACAAAAATAAGAAGGAAACCAACACCAACAAGCTTCTGAAATCAAACAAATATCACTAACAGAGGCTAACCAGAAACATAAGCCAAAAATCATACCAAGCAAAGGAGGCAGGGGGAAAGAGCAAAGAACAAACCCTAATGCTATAAAAGGCTTACCACATAGATAAAGAACAACCAAAAAGGGATGACACTAACTCCCTGGATTCATGCACCTAAAGAGGACCCTAAAAGACCTACCCAACACACCTTCAAACAAAAGAAAAAATCACAAAAGAGGAAAAAACACTGTTTAAAGGGGCATCCACGGGTTGCACTACTGGCAGGTCACGGATCATACGCGGGTTGCTAATACAGAAAGTTGCGTATATAAGCATCCACGAGTTGTATAACTGGCAAGTCGTGGATAATACGTGGGTTTACAATAGAGCAATTCGCGAATGTCGAACCAGACATGCGACTGTTCAGTCAAGCAAGTCGCGGATGGGTGGAAAAACTCTCAAAAAGGTCAAAAACTGCCTTAGGAAGGCAGGGGAGGTGTGCAATCAAACTTATAAAGTGTTCCTAAGTGGCAAGAAGGACCTGGAACAATGCAAAAGACTGAAAGAAATCAAGAGAAACCCCAAACAAACAAGGCTCTCCCCAACAGAGTCGCCAGTTCTGTTGTAAAGGAAAGTGGCCTGTGGCTAGGGTTTAAGAGGCCATCAACATACTGGGGTTGAAAGAGAGATGCACAATGTTCAGCAAGCATATATAAGCAAGTTTCAGAGATAATAAAGGTCCACACCTGACTAACTGAAAGCTGGTCCAAGCTTTCTCTTCAATCCTCTTCTTGCTCCTCTCGCTCCAAGAGACCTGCGAAATGAATTATACCTTCCTCAAACCAATATGACCATATATAAAGCAATGATAATCAAATAAACATGAGATAATGATCTGAATAAAATCATCATATGATCATAAACAGAGATTCAATCACACATTGAATAATAATTTGGGAAGAAGAAGGACATCACATCTTTATTAATCTTGAAAACAAGTGCAAGTATACCTTCTCTTAAAGTTTGGCACCTCACGAAACCTTGATCCGGTTCTGCTACTTCTCTTCTCCAAGGAACTCATCCTCCAAGCTCTGCAACACAAGGAGAATGCTTCTATGGCAAAGGTGTGGGCAAAGAGAGTCCCAATTCCTCCAGCATAACAATGTAGAAATTCCAAGTCCCCTCTCATGGACCTCCCTACCTCTTTTTATATGGTTAAGGAAGAGTTAGGGGTGAAGACAAAGTGGTTACAATTGAATGAGTTAGTTGCATAACTACCCAAACTAACTGAAATTCAAAAGGCGTGTTTTTTATATTTTTAAAAGGCATCCGTGGGTTGCATAACTGGACAGTCACGGATACGAAAAGTATACACGGGTTGCTAGTATAGAAAGTCATGAATATGAGCAACTTTTTGTATTCGCGGGTATGATATAGAGCAACTCGCGTATCATTCGTGGGTATGCCTTAAGGAAAGTCACAAATGGACAAAAAAACGCATTTTTAGGGTATTTTTGTGTATTTTCAGACTTTGGTGTCTTCTGGAAAGTTTTAGCTAACTGAAATATCTTTCTAACGGTGTAGAGATGAGGTCAAACAGAGTTACAAAACTCAAGATATGGGTCCTCCAAGATAGGTGTTTTTTCAGTGACTTTCAATGACTTTTATGAAGTGCCATCATGGAAGTGTCAACATGTGACGAAATCATGGGAAAGTGGTCACAGGTAGAGATGTATCATTTGGAGCTATAACAACAATAGAATCCAAGGTGCTTAGAACTTTCCTACATGGAAATAAAGGATCACAAGGATCCTGGACGTCAGTGATGTAGAGGAGCACATTGACTCCACGAAGGTTGCACCCACAGATCCGACAGATTTAGAAGCTTGGAAGAAGATTGATTCTAGATCCATGTTGATCATCATGGAGCCATGCTGATTTTCTAGTAAGAAGACCACAACAGAGATGTGGACGGCTTTGGAGAGTCCATACGAAAGCAAGAACGAGAACCAGAATATGGTGTTGAAAGGGAGGATGCGCAGCACCAAGATGGACAAGGGAGAAGGAGTGGTGCCTTATCTCATGAGGCTCACATAGATTAGAGATGAGCTTGGAGCTATTGGCCCCACATATTGTGGATGAGGAGGCTCTAGCCCTTATAAGGAAGAGCAAGGGGAATTGAAAGAGGAAGAAGGATGGTAAGAAGAACCTTGACATGTCAAAGGTCAAGTGTTTTATTTGCCACAAGCAGGGACACTTTGCCTCCCGGTTCCCAAATAGGAAGAAGAAGAGTAACACTCAAATGGTTGGATCTGCAGAGGTGGATGAGTTCAGCAGGAACTTCAATGAGCAGTTTTTCTTGATAGCTTACATGGCAAGCACCACTGGGAGAAACATATGGTACATTGATAGTGGAACATCTAGTCACATGACTGGACATAAGAGATTCTTCAGAGACTTGTAGGAGGGTGGAACAAGGATCCATGTTGAGCTAGGTGATAATGCACAGTATCAGGCATAGGGAGTTGGCATCATTTCATTTGAGAGGGAGTCTAGCAAACCCCTCATTTTTTCTGACGTGTTATATGCTCCAGGACTGACAAAGAACCTTATTTTAGTATCCACTCTAGAGGACAAGGGATATCAGGTGAAGTTCCATGACCATACAATGTATGTCAGGCCCAAGGGGTCAGATGGGAGCTTAGATCAGGTGATTGGAAAAAGGAGTGGGAAAGTGTACAAATTACACTTTGAGCCCGCAAAGGCTCTAGTGAGCAGCAACAGCAGCATTGAAGGTGAGTTGTGGCATAGGAGGATGGCACACTTACACCATGGAGCACTGAAGCATTTGAGATAGGCAGTCATTAGATTTCCTCAGGTACAGGAGGAAAAGCATAACCACTGTAAGGTTTGTGCTTTGGGGAAGAACATCAAGAAACCTTTCCCATAGAGTGAGCACAAGTCTAAGGAGACCTTGGACTTGGTGCATTTAGATATATGCAGACCTATGAGTGTCCATTCATTTAGTGGTTATTGTTACTGTGTAACTTTCATTGATGACTATTCCAGGAAAACCTGGATCTATTTCTTGAAGGCCAAGTCAGAGGTCTTTGAGAGGTTTCGAGAGTTCAAGACTCTCGTGGAGAACTAAACTAGAAAGAAGATTCAAGTGTTGAGGACATACAACAGGGGTGAGTACACTTCCAATGAGTTCATGGAGTATTGTTCGGCTGAGTGGATCAAGAAGGAGCACACTGTGCCCCATACCCCATAGCAGAATGGAGTTACAAAGTAGAAGAATAGGACTATGGTTGGAGCAGTTGAGGCCATGCTATTTGATCAGGGATTACCACTATTCCTCTGGGATGAGGCATACAGGACTGCAGTATACATTTAGAATAGGTGTCCCCACACAACGGTGGGGAGGAAGACACCAGAGGAGGTCTTCACAGCCAATAGGCCAAATGTGAGTCACATTTGCATATTCGGTAGTGTCTGCTATTTTCATGTTCATGTTGACAATAGGAAGAAGCTGGACCCTTTTGGAGAGAAGGGGTTACTTGTTTGTTACAGTGAGATTTCTAAGGCATATAGAGTTTACATTCCTGCTCGCAGAAGGATCATTGTGAGCAGGAATGTCCAGTTCGATGAGGACAGAGCCTTGAGGAGATCTCTGGACTTACTAGTAGTGCAGTAGCTAGCACAGGAGTCAGGAGTCAAATTGGAGGAGCCAGATGTACAGGTACAGGTACAGACATATAGCACAAGCTCTGGTGGTTAGAGGGAGTCAGATGGATAGGTTCTTTTAGTCATTGAAGTGAAGGATGAGTTGTAGCAGGAGACAGATATCCAGCAGTTGTAGCAGGTTGACATTAGGCCAAGGCCTAAGTGGTTTAGGTCCACAATGTAGGATTCCAGGCAAGCAGATCCTCCATAGACATCTTTTAGACAGACTGTACCACCAGAGAGGCTTAGTTATATGGAACTGATGGCAGATTTGATTAATTCTAAACCTTCCAGCTTTGGGGAGGTTGTACAACATGATGCATGGCAGGAGGCTATGGTTAAGGAGTATTAATTCATTATGAAAAACCAGGTATGGGAGGTTGTGCTAAGGCCACAAGGGAAAAAGGTGGTGGGATCCAGATGGATCTACAAAGTGAAGCATGTAGCAAATGAAATCATGGAGAAGGACAAGGTGCGCTTCATGGCAAAGGGGTTTTCATAGAAGGAGGGTATTGATTATGAGAGACCTTCACCCCTGTTGCCAGGTATTCTTCCATTTAGACCATTATCTCACTAGCAGCTAAGATGGGTTGGTGTGTCCATCAGATGGACGTCAAGATTGCCTTCCTCAACGGAGTTATAGAGGAGGAGGTGTATATTGTGCAACCATAGGGGTTTTATGTTGAGAACAAGGAGACACCTGTATGTAGACTGCATCGAGCTCTTTATGGGATCAAGAAGGCACCTCGAGCATGGTACTCGAGGATTGACAACTATCTACGGGAGATGGGATTTTAGCGAACTGAGGCTGACCACAACCTGTACTTCTTGACAGGTGAGGTGCCTCTCATACTGGTATTATATGTGGATGATCTCTTTTTAATAGGAGATGAGAGGCTGATTGGAGACTGTAAGTCCAACCTTGCAGTAGAGTTTGACATGAAAGACCTGTTGCTACCGCAACGGTTCTCCCCGAATTTAGTTTTACTTAAATTTCCTGGGCCCCTCCTCATCTTTTATGTTTTGATCGGTAATTGCCTGAACCCCTCGAGCATGCTTTCTGTTCATTTTATTTTGAAGCTAAGCGCCCGCTATTTTGTGCGCCATGCGCAGTGCGTTCTGAGTCGTGTTGTCTGGTTTACCAGTCATAGAAGAATAAAACCTTGCCTGGTAAAGGAAAAGCGATTTTTGCTGTAATTGATCCTTAGCACTATTTTCATCGTTATTTTTCCTTATGATCGGGCCTTTTGCTATTAGACCAGAAGCCATGATGTTCTAGCTCATCCACCGTTGCGGCTCCTCGAGCGGTCTTTCATTCGAAGTCCAGTTCTCGCCGATGCCCGATTCATTTTGAAGGTTGAGATCGCTTGCTCAAAAGTTGCTATTCGCCCGCCGTTGCGGCCGGAGAAAGGAAGTTGGCCTCCGTCTCAAGTTTCATCCGACGTCCGACCTTGTCCTCCCTGCCCGAACTTTTTCTTTCAGCTCGTTGCCTGTCTCCGACCTTAGTACCGTCCGCCGTTGTGGCTGTGACCCCCTTCCTGGTTCCTGAAGCGCTCTTCTCGTCGACGCTCGATCTCCTCCTTTGTTCACCCGTGTCCTTGATCATCCGGTTCTTGCGCTCCTCCACCGTTTCGGCCCTTGAGGTCTTGTCCCGCCCAATGCAGAAGTTGGCCGACCGCCGATTTACAGTTTTCCGCCTTAAGCTTAAGTATGTACTCGCCCGGAAAAACCAGGACGGCCCCTTGTGGATCTATCATTTGGGTTGGAAAGTTTCAGTTTTTAAGTTTTCAATGAAATGGATAATGCACCAAATTTGTTTGCAGGAGGACTCCCATAGATCGTTGAAGCAATCGGGAGCGAGGAAAAGGACAAAACAACAAACGACAAAGCCACCGATGAGGCAGATCCATCAGTTATTGTTCAGAAGATAAACGCCTATGAAATGATTGGGAAAACGCAACAGTCAGGGAAGAAGATGAATCGTCAAGGATGCTGAAAAGCCACACGCTGGAAGGCAGCTCAGGGGGCAGCAGTTCTAGTTTAAATATAGAGAAGTAGGACTGGAAAAAGGATTTTTCCCTTAGAAAATTTTGTAATTGTTGGCTTGTAAGAGGAACTACTTCGTTTTGCTAAGTGAACTGAAAATTGTTGTCTGCTGGAAAGAGTAAAGAAGCGAAATGTACCAATGCAATTCGATGAATAATGTTGAAGAGGAACTATTTTGTTTTCAGCTATAATTCATCTGCCGTAAGAATATTTGATGTTTTGAACCTACGTTCTTGTTAAATGTTCTTCAGCAGTTTTTCTGGGGTATATTTTCACTAAGAGCAATAAATGTTGTTATAGAATGATCGGCTATCTGGTTATTTGAATATCTGTAAACGTTCATGTGCTTTAGGAGAAATATCAACTATCTGTGATTCTTCCTACTGTATGTGATAATGGATTGCTCAGCCAAAATGACAACCATGCTCCCTAGGGATAGTGTAGATATTTAGCTTATTTCTTTTGCATCCGGTTTAATGCTTGTGAGTAAGACGAGAGGTAAGAACCTACACATCACTTTGTGAGCGCTCCCTGCATTTTGACCACCCTGCATTTAGTTAGGCACTTGCATATCATTCTCTTAAGTCAAAATACAAAAACTCGGTGGGCCGGGCCGCAACCGGTAACCCCTTTATTTTTGTTTCTTGACCTAGGGTAGCCGGACCGCAAACCCGACGCATTCCCTATTCCAAATAGTCAGCGGGCTAGTTGGGAACGCTGATTGGGGAGAATCCCTCACTGCTGCTGCCTGCGATTTTCCAGGCCTCAACAGTTTTGGCGCTAGAAGGAGGGCCGCCAGTGCATGGCTGGCCGAGGAAACCCGTTTTACAGAGATTATTCCACTGGTTACAGTTCTGAAAGTAGTGGACCACGAAATCCAACGCCAGAAGAAGAAAATAGAGAACATCTATATCCGGTTCGCAACGAAATTGTAAATGATCTAAGAAGACACACCAGTGCATACTTAAATAAGATTGGAGGATTGCCTATCATTCCCGAGTTGCCTAGAAGAGAGTACAAGATGAAATACCGTCCTATAATAGAAGACTCGGTGTTGGTTGGAGACTGGTAAGAACTTGTAGAGACTGCCTTAGAAGAAGTTGAGCTACCTTTGAATCAAGAAGGCCCCGAGACCCCTTACATTTCTCCTATTCACACCCCGGTTGGTTCATCTTCGCACTCTCCACCTCGACTTATGGCAGCAGCTAACGCCAACCAGCCACCTAATCCTCCAAACCCACCACCTGCATGGAAAGCCAGATCACCTCTGAATCTGACCCCACCTTTACACGACCTACCTCAAGCCTTCGAAAAGTTATTGCCTAAGTTTGATCCCAATGAGAAGATATTGGTGGATGATCATCTACAGAGTTTCTACCTGGCGATAGAAGGTCTGAAGGATGGGGAACACGAAGATGTGGTGTGTAGACTGTTCTCGCATACCCTCAAAGGAGCTGCGGCTTCATGGTACTTTGGATTGTCCGCCAATTCGATCCCAGACTGGGATACTTTCGAGAGAATGTTCAGAAGTAAGTATGCCGTCCAAAAGACTCACGCTGCCCTCATGAAAGGACTGTGTGCTTTGAAGAAAGAGAAAAAAGAAAAAGTGCATAGCTTCACACAAAGGTTTGCAGCATATCTGAGAAATTTTTTTGAAACGGATAAGCCTTCAGACAAAGTACTGATCGAATACTATACTTCAGCCTTGGGTCCTGATTTAGCCATGTTTGCAAAAGGCAGAGCCAAGCCTACTTTGACGGAAACTTATGAAGAGGTAGAAGTAGTGGAGGCAGAAAGGGAGAGCATTGAAGATTATCCTGAACAGTCAGTGGAGAAAAGGAGAAATTTGCTGTTTACTAAGCCCAAAGAGGAGAAAACACCAGATTATGAAGGTATGGCGAAAATGGTGCAGAAATTGTCTAACAAGATCATAGACTTAGAAAAGGAAAAAGAAGCACAAAAGTTTTACAGGCCATATTATAAGAAAAGGGAGGACAACAATCAGTCCCAACCTCCTCCTTAAAAGAATGCATCCATGAATCTAACAGACATAGGAATGGAAAATTTCTGTACTTTTCATCAACAACCCCATTCCGAAAGAAACTGTCCGCAATGGATAAATTCATTGACATTGGTCATGAATCAGATGTTGGATTCAAGATTGACAGAAGAAGATGAGGATGAAAAGAAAGAAAATGCTACATCCACTTCTACGAAAGATCAGGAGGAAGAGACTATGGCACTATGGAGTTATGTTTCAGTACTCGACGCAGAAGAAGAGAACACTCAGAGATGTAAAGATATTAAGGAGGCTAACGTAACAACTAGGAGCAAAGGGGCGGTTAGTGATGACAGTCTTTTGCTCCCGAAGATTCAAAGGTTGCAAAGAAATATCAAAAAGAAATTTCAAGACAAAGCCTTGGTTGATCAGATTCCTGAGTTTACTATTACCAGCCAGGATCCGAAGCAAAACAGAACGCCACGTAAGCCAAACGAAGACAATGGGAGCGCTAATAAACCTCAGTCCGTTAAACAACTAATCGAATATGACATTGTTGAAGATTTAAAGAAGATAAAGGCGAACATCCCGCTATTCGAAATGTGCAAAGTGCCTCAGCAGAAAGAAAAATTGTTGAAAGCGCCGGAAACATCAGAAGAGAAGTTGCCCATAGACAATCAGCCTCGGGAGGAAAAAGAAATTGGGGAAGCTAGTACTGGAGGTAAGTCTACAACCAAACATCCACCTTTCCTCTTGACGTTTGAAATTTTTAATCATAACGTGCACAATTGTCTAGCGGATTCAGGGGCGTCAATTAATGTCATGCCCATATCAGTATGTAAGAAGATAAATGGGCAGCCCAAGCCAACCACGTGGAAAGTAGTGCAGTTGGATAGGACGGACGTCAAGGTAGTTGGCGAAATGGAGGACGTTCTAATCTGCCTGGCGTCCGATGATAGAGTGTGCCAAGTTATCAACATTGTAGTGGCTGATATACCAGATGCTTACGGCCTAGTCTTGAGCAGATATTGGTCGGCCAAATTAAATGGGTATTTCGCCACAGATTGGTCACATCTTTGGTTGCCGTACAAAGGGATTCCTAATCAGATCAAGGTTTTGAGGGAACCTCATATGAAGTACAATGTCACTCAATTGGATGGGAAGAATGTACCAGTTGAATCTGTATTGGGAAACTACTTTCTTGAACTAGAACCAGGGAATTATCAAGCGGAAGAGGCTAGCAGCACACCTAACACCTAGCCTGATCTCCTTCGTTTTTCTCAGGCTGATGAGCTTGACTGTAAAATAGTAGATTTAGCTATAGGAGTAGATTCATTTTCAGTAGACAATGTTTGTTGGACTTTATATTTTGACAGCTCAAAAACATTAGAAGGATCAGGGGCCGGCTGCGTCCTTATTGATCCACAAAAAAATAAATACTTCTTGTCATGTAGGTTAGAGTTTGAGTGTACTAACAATACAGCTGAGTATGAAGCACTGCTGCAGGGACTCAAGAAGGCCATTGAGCTACAGGTTTGTAATTTAATAGTTTTTGGGGACTCAGAAATAGTTGTAAAGCAAATAAAAAATCAAATACACTGTATCTCCCCTCGTTTGAAGGCTTACCAAAACGAGGTATGGGAATTGCTTAAATGTTTTCATGCATTTAACATTATTTCAATTCCAAGGATAAAAAATGCAGCCGCTGATCTTTTAGCCACATCAGCTGCCAGGCTGGTTCCCACTAATAACAAATGCTCTATTGAATTACTTTTCAGGCCTTTCGTACCGGATATGATCACCAACCTACGAGTATTTGACGATGATCAGCAGATAATTGAATGCTTGACAAATGACGAAGTCTTTAAAGGGGCTATCATAGACGATGAGGAACATCAGGCTGAAATGAAATATAACAATTTCATTCCCAAAGGAGTCAGGACGTTGGAGAAAATGTTTGACTTGAATGAGAAATTTAGGAGACCCGCTAACATGAAGACGCACAGTTCAACTTTACAGTTCGAACTAATAAACTTAGGGACTGAAACGGAGCCCAAGTTCGTGAACCTAGGCAAATGTTGTTCACTAGCAGAAAGAGACAAGTTCCTTAGTTTGTTTAAATAGTACAAAGATGTCTTTGCATGGACGTATGCAGATTTAAAAACTTATGACACTAATATCATCAAACATATCATTCCTATAAAAGCAGGCGTCAAACCATATCAGCAGCCATTGAGGAAGATGCACCCAAAGATGGAACCACTAATTCAAAGCGAGGTGAAGAAATTTCTAGACGCTCGGATTATCTTTAAAGTCAGGCATTCTAAATGGGTGTCAAACGTGGTGCCTTTCAGGAAAAAATCGGGAGAAATCAGGCTGTGCGTAGACTTCAGAAATCTAAATCGTGCCTCAGACAAAGACAACTACTCGGTACCTCCCATGGAGCAATTGCTACAAATGGTTTCCGGCTCTGAAATGTTTTCATTGTTGGATAGTTTCTCTGGCTACAACCAAGTGTTAGTAGCGGAGGAAGATAGATTGAAGACAACCTTCAGAACGAAATGGGGAACTTTCACATATAGAAGGATGCCCTTTGCCCTGATTAATGCTGGAGCAATGTTTCAGAGAGCTATGGACATAGCTTTTTGTGGACTGATTGGATGAAGTGTGGTGTTCTAGCTTGATGATATCACAATATTTTCGAAGAAAAGAGGGGAGCATGCGTTCCATCTAAAGCAAATTTTCGAGCGTTGTCGGAAGTATGGCATTTCCCTCAATCCAAAAAAGTGCGTTTTCGCTGTCACAGAGGGCAAGTTACTGGGGCATATAGTTTCAAAGAAAGGCATCTCTATAGACCCAAAAAGGATTAAGGACATCGAAAAAATTCCCATGCCACATAATAAGAAGGGAATGCAATCCTTCATGGGAACAATAAACTTTGTAAGAAGATTTGTGCCTGATTTTTCCCAGACTGTCAAACCATTGCAGCAGATGGTCAAGAAAATTGCACAGTTTAAGTGGACTAAGACTGAAAAGAATTCTTTCAGTAAAATCAAGACCGCTTTTGCACATGCGCCCTCTCTTAAAAGTCCAAACTTTGACAAAGACTTCATTATGTATACTTTTGCGTCCGATGATTCATTGGCAGCCGTACTTACGCAAAAGGAAGATGGGGGTGATGAATTCCCAATTTCTTTC
>LPNX010707475.1:35100-94355 GCA_001517045.1 Pseudotsuga menziesii
TGTGATGGATGTTTGTCCTTTATTCACAGCTCCTGCATCTTGGTATAGAGACCTGGTACATTACTTACAGTTAGGGGTATTTCCTGAACATTGGAGTTCCAAACAAAGAAGAGCTTTGCGTCTAAAGTCAGCTTCCTACCAACTCGTAGAAGGCATATTATTCAGAAGAAACTATGATGGAGTTCTTCTAAGATGTTTGGAAAGAGAAGACGCTGAGAAAGTAATGTCTGAATTACACGATGGTCCGGCCGGTGGACATTATTCAGGAGACACTACAACCCACAAAATCCTTAGGGCCAGTTACTATTGGCCAACACTCTTCAGTGATGCACATGCGCACGTCAGAAAATGTGATACTTGCCAAATATGTGGTGGAAGACAACCCAGAGCAGTAGCACCTCTAAAGCCTGTAATGATTACTGAGCCTTTCGAGCAATGGGGAATAGACGTCATTGGAGAAATAAAGCCAAATTCCTCCCTGCTACACAAGTATAGTCTTACTGCAACTGATTATTTCACTCGCTGGGTCGAAGCTATTCCATTGCGAAAGATAAATGAAGACGAAGTCATCAATTTTCTACAAGACCATATCATGACCAGGTTTGGGGTTCCAAGTTCGTTAGTTTTTGATAATGCTAAATACTTTTCATCCATTAAGATTACTGCATTTGCTCATGAGAAAGGGATAAAATTACACTATTCTGCTAACTATTATCCACAACGGAATGGCCTGGCTGAATCCTCCAATAAAAACCTCATTAGAATCCTGAAGAAGACCGTCATAGAAAACCAGCGAAGTTGGCACTCAGCCTTACCCAATGCCCTGTGGGCTGATAGAGTTACCCCGAAGTATGCCATAGGAGTGTCACCCTTTACCCTTGTGTATGGAAAGGAAGCCATCCTTCCCCCCAACATACTGCTCCCGTCTTCCATACTAGCTCAAGAGTCTATGGGGTCGGATGATGAAGTTCTCCAAGTAAGAATATACAATCTTCTAAAAGTAGAGGAGGCCAGATCCAAAGCTAGAGAACGTTTCCAACAGCAGCAGGAGGTAGTGAAAAGATGGTTTGACAAGCACAAAGCCGGGAAGAAGGACTTGGAAGTAGGAGACCTTGTCCTAAAATGGGATCATCCCCATGATGAGAAAGGGAAGCACACTAAGTTCCAACATTTATGGGTAGGTCCGTTTCAAATCACCGCTAAACTTGGCCCTGCTACTTATATGTTACAAGATTTACAGGGATGGGAGGAGAACTTGCCAGTTAATGGTCTGGTTCTCAAACCTTATTTTTCTTAAATCATTTTGAGCTTTCTGATGTGTACATAAATAAGCTGTGTAGTGGTTTCGAGTCACGTTTTCTTTCATTTTAATTTTAGTCTTGATTTTCAATAAGGGAACAAACTTGTGGTTGCCTGGAGGATATTAAGGTCTTCTGGAGAATAGCAATTGTATTGAGTATCAGCCTGTGCATTGCTTAATAAATTCTTCCAGCCTAACAGTTCTCTCGAATGAAAATATGGTGTGCATTGAAGTCCTGCTTAAACCCTGTGAATTAAACCAGATTCAGAGAGTCTGGAGTACTATGTCGGGGCTCCATCCACGTCACATTTAAAATGTTCTAAGGAGCGACAGTAAAGGACCCATGGAAGGAAGAAAGGTGAACATCGTAATAAATATAAATAATCCCATGCCAAGAAACAAATGCCTAAAGGCAGTTAAAGAGTCAAACTTCTTGAAAAAGTACCATGAATTAAAGCAAGCACTAAAGCATAAATGCTAAATCGCCAAAAGATCCTCTCCGTCCGTGAGCTGAGACATGAAGTGCACCACTCACACAAAAGGACACTATGGGATAGAGGATCCTGAATTAAAATTCAGTAAGAAGAGGCGCATAGAAAGACTCAAATGAAAAGGACAAAAGGCCAAAAGCACCAAAATGCTAAAATGGCATGGGAATGAGGAACAAATGGTTACTGTTGTTTACTATATGCTGCAATCCTGTGGTGTCCACACTTCTAGCTACCTGAAAACAGACGTAATAATGAAAATCATACTCTGGCCCCGACATAGTTATTTGGACTCGGGGGTCTCGGTTTTCCTTTTCCCCAAAGGACTGGCATCAATGATTAAGGTATGCACTTGGGTGATATGAGAGATCTGGATAGCTGAAAGAATTCAATGGATGCACTCGCTGCAGAACAGTCTGCTACTCAAAGACAATAGTCAACCAGAGATCTAGGTTCCCCAGGTAATCGCCAGTTGTTGCTACCGCAACGGTTCTCCCCAAATTTAGTTTTACTTAAATTTCCTGGGCCCCTCCTCATCTGTTGTGTTTTGATCGGTAATTGCCTGAACCCCTCGAGCATGCTTTCTGTTCGTTTTATTTTGAAGCTAAGCGCCCGCTATTTTGTGCGCCATGCGCAGTGCATTCTGAGTTGTGTTGTCTGGTTTACCAGTCATAGAAGAATAAAACCTTGCCTTGGTAAAGGAAAAGCGATTTTTGCTGTAATTGATCCTTAGTACTGTTTTTATCGTTATTTTTCCTTATGATCGGGCCTTTTGCTATTAGATCAGAAGCCATGATGTTCTACCTCATCCGTCGTTGCAGCTCCTCGAGCGGTCTTTCATCCGAAGTCCAGTTCTCGTCGACGCCCGATTCATTTTGAAGGTTGAGATCACTTGCTCAAAAGTTGTTATTCGCCCGCCGTTGCGGCCGGAGAAAGGAAGTTGGCCTCCGTCTCAAGTTTCATCCGACATCCAACCTTGTCCTCCCCGCCTGAACCTTTTGTTTCAGCTCGTTTCCTGTCTCCGACCTTAGTGCCATCCGCCATTGCGGCTGTGACCCCCTTCCTGGTTCCCGAAGCGCTCTTCTCGCCGACGCCCGATCTCCTCCTTTGTTCGCCCGTGTCCTTGATCATCCGGTTCTTGCGCTCCTCCGCCGTTGCGGCCCTTGAGGTCTTGTCCTACCCAATGCAGAAGTTGGCCGACCGCCGATTTACAGTTTTCCACCTTAAGCCTAAGTATGTACTCGCCCGGACAAACCAGGCCGGCCCCTTGTGGATCTATCATTTGGGTTGGAAAGTTTGAGTTTTTAAGTTTTCAGTGAAATGGATAATGCACCAAAGTTGTTTGCAGGAGGACTCCCATAGATCGCTGAAGTAATCGGGAGTGAGGAAAAGGACAAAACAACAAACGACAAAGCCACCGACGAGGCAGATCCATCAGTTATTGTTCAGAAGATAAACGCCTATGAAATGATTGGGAAAACGCAACAGTCAGGGAAGAAGATGAATCGTCAAGGATGTTGAAAAGCCACACGCTGGAAGGCAGCTCAGGGGGCAGCAGTTCTAGTTTAAATATAGAGAAGTAGGACTGGAAAAAGGATTTTTCCCTTAGAAAATTTTGTAATTGCTCGCTTGTAAGAGGAACTACTTCGTTTTGCTAAGTGAACTGCAAATTGTTGTCTGCTGGAAAGAGTAAAGAAGCGAAATGTACCAATGCAATTCGATGAATAATGTTGAAGAGGAACTATTTCTTTTTCAGCTATAATTTATCTGCCGTAAGAATATTTGATGTTTTGAACCGACGTTCTTGGTAAATGTTCTTCAGCAATTTTTCTGGGTTATATTTTCACTAAGAGCAATAAATGTTGTTATAGAATGATCGGCTATCTGGTTATTTGAATATCTATAAACGTTCATGTGCTTTAGGAGAAATATCAGCTATTTGTGATTCTTCCTACTGTATGTGATAATGGATTGCTCAGCCAAAATGACAACCATGCTCCTTAGGGATAGTGTAGATAGTTAGATTATTTCTTTTGCATCCGGTTTAATGCTTGTGAGTAAGACGAGAGGTAAGAACCTGTGCATCACTTTGTGAGCGCTCCCTGCATTTTGACCACCCTGCATTTAGTTAGGCACTTGCATATCATTCTCTTAAGTCAAAATACAAAAACTCGGTGGGCCGGGCCGCAACCGGTAACCCCTTTATTTTTGTTTCTTGACCTACGGTAGCCAGACCGCAAACCGGATGGATTCCCTATTCCAAACAGTCAGCAGGCTAGTTGGGAACGCTGATTGGGGAGAATCCCTCACTGTTGCTGCCTGCGATTTTCCAGGCCTCAACAAGACCTTATGCTGATGCATTACTTTTTGGGCTTGGAGGTTTGGCAGAGAGATGGATGCTTCTTCATCGGACAGGGGAAGTATGTAGTAGAGATCCTGAAGAGATTCAGGATGGAGGACTGCAAGCCTATTGCCATACCTCTAGTTTTCAACTGGAGGAGGATTGATGCATCAGGGTCAGATAGATTTGATCCTACCTTGTATCGTAAGCTTATCGAATCGCTTATGTATCTGGTCAACACTCGATCAAACATCAGCTTTGTAGTCAAATATTTGATTCAGTTCATGGTGGACCCTCGGAGAGTGCATTGGATGACTGCAAAGCACATACTTCACTACATCAGAGGTATAGTGGAGTATGGATTGGTTTATGAGCAGAGGGGGAGTGTACAGTTAATAGGTTTCACAGATGCTAACTGTCCAGGATGTGTAGAGGACTGGAAGAGTACTTTAGGTTTCTATTTTAGCATCGGATCAGGGTTGTCTCTTAGTTTAGCAGTAAGCAGAAGTCAGTTGAATTGAGCTTGGCAGAGGCTGAGTAGATGGAAGCCAGCATTGCTTCTTGTGAGGGTATGTGGCTGAGAAAGTTACCTATAGGGTTGTTTGAGTGTGAGCTATAGGATACAGTAGTTCACTGTGACAATCAAACACGGGGGCATCACTTGTTGGCCAATATCCTATCACGTTAGTTCATATTGTGGGTTTTAAAATTATAAAAAATCGAATCAATATATTATAGGTATTGGGGGGATGAGGGGTTTAAGGTGGGGGTGGGTAGGGTGGTTTATAAGGATTGAGGTATAAAAAGGGGTGGGGAGGAGGTTTTAAGTATTGGGAGGGGGTTTCAACAAAAAGAGTTTGGGTCAATATCTCTTGAAATTAAGGGTATTGTTTAATATCCCACGATCGCACGTGCTATGTGATAGGTTCACTAACTGAAGTCCCCATGCAATCAAAGTGGCATCAGGATATCTGAAAATCCAATGTTCCATGACTGAAGTAAACACATAGACATCAGATACCAATTCTTGAGAGATTGTGTTCATAGGGGAACCATTCGGTTGGAGAACATATAGACAGATGAGCAGGTGGCGGAAATTTTTTCCAAGCCACTTTGCAGATAGAGTTTTGTGAAGTTTAGGGATAAGTTGGGGTTTCTACCAAATCCCTTCCTCGTTGAGAGGGAGTTTTAAACTAGTAGCAACAAGGAAGGTCTTCCTGCATGCATGTGTTCTTGCATGCAGAAGACTTAAAATAGGAAACCAGTTGTAATTAATTTACTTTTCCTAAGTTTACTTTGGAAAATAAATTAAAGTGATCTAAACTAACTTTAGTCAACCACTAGTTAAAGTGAAAGTGAAATTAGGGTTTTTTCTTTACCACTAGTTAAAGTGAAAGTGAAATTAGGGTTTTTGATTTACCTAAAGTTATAAAAGACAGATCAATTGGTGGACAGAACACACTTGTATTCTGACAGAGACATGATATAGACAAGGAGAGAAAGTCAGATAGAGGATTTAGCTGAGAAGATGGAGGAGCAAGCATAGGATCATTGAGCTTCGTACAGCTGGGTCATACACTCACAGAGGAGGATGTTGAGGTTTAGTTGGGATTTGCCTAGTGATTTTTCTGGGTACTACATTCACCAGGTTTGGGTGAATTTGCAGTGATTGTAAAAGTTCCATATTTTCTCATAATAAAATCTATATTTGACTACTGCACTGCTTTTTCCATCTTAGGTTTTTTAGGGGATTTCCATACCCAAAATAATAGTGTCAATATCGTGATGTGATGTTGTGATTTATTTCTTAGTTTTATGTTCCACTACATACTGTAAAATATATTCATGTGTGGTTATCAGTTTATATTTTGCATGCACTATTTAGCCTTAGTTGAATATTAAAGGAAAATTTACACTTTTGACGTAGTTATCATATCAGTGTCTGATAGAGGAGGTGGTTGCGGATTGGAAATGGTGGTATGCTATTTGGCCTTGGCAGGCTCCTTTCAGAATATCTATTTTCTATTGGCTTGAGCTGGAAAATTGTCTCTTATCATGGGACAATATTTCTAAGCACGGTATGATCGGTCCTAGTGTCTATCTTATTTGTGGCATGGCTGATGAATCTATCTATCATTTATTTGTTACCTGTCCCTTTTCAATTCGTTTGGAAGAAGGTGGTGTGATTTTTAAACTGTCCTTCAGACTTTTCTAGGAGCACGTTATCTTACTATTTTCTTTCTTGAAAAAAAAAAAGGGCCCTAGTTGGAGAACTCTGCCTTGTTTCATCATATGGGAATTATGGAAAGGTAGGAATAAGCAGATTTTTGATAATTTTCAAGGCAGTGTTATTTCTATATGCTACAGGGGTATTGATGCCTTTAAAGAATTCTCTACTAAAAATACTTCTGGATCTTCGAGTCCTTCCATTAGAACTCTTGTTGTGCTTCTCCCCACAGATTGTTTGTTGGGGTTCTTTGACGAATCATTTCAATGGGATTCTTCACTTTGCGGCTTTGGGGCCATCCTCATTTTGGATAACAATAGCTATTACAAGATGTAGATGAGATGTGGTTCCGGAAGTAATACAAAGGGAGAAATCCTCTCCTTGTGGCTTATTAGTCTTGATAATATCTATGTTTTTGGAGATTCGAAGGTTATTATGGAGTGGGCTACAGAGGCTTGTAGTATCAATATTCTACACCTTTCGGATTGGTTGAAACAGACTCGGTTGCTGATTTGTAGTTTCAAAAGTATCTCTTTTTCTCATATTTATTGGGAGCAAAATCATTTGCGGACAGTCTTTCTAAGAAGGCTCTTCTGGCAGTGGAGGGGTATTTTTTCTTTGAGCTTTGGCATTGTGGCTCCCTTTCTTCTGAAGGGAGTTGTCAAAGGTTCTCACATTGAACTTTGGCCCTCCTTGGTTTGAGCCTGTTGGCTCATTCTTTTTGGAGCTCATTGTCCTGTATGCTAGATGTCTTTTTCCTATAGGCTGGACTATGTTTTTTTTTTTATACTATGGTTTTTTTACCCCTCCTTAGGCTTATATCTGCTCCATTCGGACTATGGGTCTTTCTTTGGACCATTTTTGTTTTCTCTATGTACCACTTGTTTTATACTTCAATAAAGTATAATGCTTTTTCTTGGACAAAAAAACTTCCTACGTGCATCCTAATCTTCAAAAGTTTGGAACTATAAGTTTGCGACCTTTAAATTCTTTAAAGGTCACCGTGGAGTTTGACCAAAATTGAAGTTATCGTTAACTGTTTTGCTTCTTTGTTTATTCAACTCAAACTGAACTTCTATGCATTCTGTATACAAGATGCAAAAAAAAATGTGAAGGCCCATGCCTTCCATGATTAGTTTTCCTCTTCACATGAGATCCATAATATATGATTTGGGCTCTGAAATATATTTTTGGAACCACAAGCATGTTAGAATGTTGGTGCCTCTGAAGCCTTGAAAACTTGTCCCTTGCTTTTCTCTTCAAACATATCTCTCAGACTAAAACACTCACTTGTTAAAACTCCTTACTCTAGCATGGTAACTAAAACATGAAATCATTCGAGTCTATCATGATTAGCAACATCTAATTCAAGTCTTATCTCCTAGAAACTTGATCTTACTAATTGTTTTGATCATTTCAATTTCCTTACTCATGCATGCTAAGTAAAACATGAAGTCAGTTTCATTTGAGTCCTATCTCTCAGAAACTTTATCTCTATCAAAGTCATTCATTTGAGTCTAGTGTGATAGCTACAACTAATTTGAGTCCTATCTCTCATAAATTTTATCAAGTTTATTGCTTTGTTATGTCTCCTTACTCTGGCATGGTAAATAAAACATGAAGTCAGCTGAGTCTGTTGTGATTAGCTACATCTAAATTGAGTCCTTTCCCTCAGAAAATTTACTTATGTCAATATTATTGTCGAATATATTTAGAACAGTATTTTAAAAAACTGCTCTGTACTTGATTAGATTTATTTCAGTTGTTCTCGCCATATAATATTCTAAGAGCTTTAAACAGTTTTAAATTTTAGAAATTGCTAAAGGGAATACCTAGTTGAACCTAACTACTTTTGTTTCATTTTCTATGAAAATTTGAAACTCATTGAATCACATCCATCTAGATATTCTCTTTTTCCTGGGAAAATATAATTGCAACCCAAGCTCATGCAAAAAAAATGTATATATTAATTTGAAATTGTTCCGTCTCTTTTTAGTTGAAAAATGTTCAGTGAAAATGCGCGTGAATGATGCAGGACCACAAGTATCTCTTACCTTTCCTAGATATTCATGAGTGAATGTGGAGATCCAGATTGGAGTTTAGGGGCCCTTCCACTGCTAGGCTGCTAGCTGCATCAATGAACAAAATATGACTCAATTACATAATTTGCTCAAATCGGAGGATGCGTCCATATAAGTTTTTATTTTTGGGATTTGTGAAATGAAAAAAGTGAAATTTTTGGCAAAGGTTCTCTCTGTATTCCTCATTGATCGGGCCAATATTGGGTGAACCCTAAACAACCCTTTCATTCGGGTTTTTGGGGTTTCAATTAGGTCACTCATGTTGTATATGTCTAAAGAGCCAAACCCTGAATGGCTGGCTCATTCGTTCAATAACAACATTTTTTTGACATTTGCTAAGCTCAACTTAAGTGTGGCACGTGACCTGAAGGGCCGACTCATTCATTCAATAACAACATTTTATTTTTGACATTTTGGTAAACTCAACCTAAACATGGCACATGATTTGTACACAAAAAAGTCATCACCTTGATGTATTCCAGCCATCCCAAAATCCATATTCATCATTCACTTCATAGTCCATATTTAATTGTGGATGTGCGAGGCATCTTAAACAATCCATGGTTTTATTGTACATGGTTTAGAAGGGCCATGCAAATGGTTTTAAAACCATGTGCAAGGGCACCTAAACAACCCATGGTTTTATTGTACATGGTTTAGGAGGACCTTGCACATGGTTTTAAAACCATGTATGGGAAAGATGTTATAATGTTGTTTTCCAACAAAATAAAAAATAATAAAACATATTATATGTTAGCCATAAATAATATTAAATATTAATAATAAAAATATTGTATCGTGACCTTAAATAAAAAGATGTGTCTTTTGGTTTGAATCAAATCAATGGCTATATATAGGACACACCAAAGCTAATAGCGCCTTAAGTGCAATACTTAAGAAGAATTTTGCACCTCGAGATATTTGATCCCTCTCGGCACTTTAAAGAGCCTAGGATTTGGATCTATGTTGGTGTTTAAACCAAATATAAAACCCAACCCAAATAGCAATGTTCTTGAAGTCAAATATAATGCAATTATGATTAATTCTTAACAAATATTTTAAACTTTCTAATCATCTCAACTTCAAAGAAATTAGTGCTTAGTTGATTGGTCAGCAAGAAGCTTATGGTCCGTCTATCCCATCAACATGGATGTGCAAAAATTAATTTTTTTTGTTTCTATATCACACTGAGTACAAAGCTTCATTTGCTTATTCTTCTCCAACATGTATGAATGAATGGACTCTTTTTAGAATGGCAATAAAACTTTGAGATCAAGCTTCTTCAATGTGTTCTTCATTATTTGAATTGAAATCTCTATTTTCTAGTTAAGGTTCGATTGGATTGGTTTATTTGTTTAGCTTGCCAAGGCTAATTCCCGGTTGTGAGAAACAACTTCAAGGCAATAATGCTTATTTTTTCTATACAATTATGTGCCTAGCTAGAATTTCATACTCAGTCGCAATGAATTTCTCAAACTCAACACTAGATGAACTCCATGTTTGGGCATTTATTTTATTCCTTCAAACAATCAACGTGATGCAAAGCACTTACTCTAGCCAATGTTTAAACAACAAGCATGAGATAATAATTATATATTAATGTATTTTCCTATGGATAAAGTAAAGTAACTTGTTGCTGGTGTTCCTATTGAATGAACAATTTATTGGATATAGTGATAAACCCAACTATCCAATGGCAAGTATATATGAGTTGTGTGACATCTTGCACTCTACTCATGGTCGATTAGAGTTGTGGCTCATGGGATACATATCAACATAAAATAAATCTAACGTTTAATCAATGGAAGTGATGGGTGATCTGGATTTATGCATGAACAAAATGAAAGAACATATACAGAATCATAATCACAGAGATTTTGCAAAGATAACAAAGATACAGTAAACCCATATTTTATTAAATGGCAGAAATAGAACAGACTGTAATACAATTGCTAGAATGGTGGTAGCTATCTCTGAGAAGAGATGTGGCTGCTATGCTCATATGTGCCAAGATGAATAAAAAATGAGGCCAAAGGGTCGTATTTATAATAAGAATGAGTTGAGAACCCCAAAATTACAAAACTTAACCCTAGAAGATGAACCGTCATAAAGTTTGCTGCCTCAAGATGGTAAGTTGAACAATCAAATTCTCGGGGTAATAACTTTTGCATACGATCTCCGATTTGGGCGTTCGATATCTCGTTGGAAAGGTCTATCTAAGATTTGCAACTTTTGGTTGTCCAAATGCATGCCGATGGAAACCACTTGGCCCTGAATATCCAAAAAACGTCGTTCAGGGCCTCAAAACAGCCCCGAAAGTTTAGGACCCAAAAAAAGCTGTAGAAAAATAACTAGGAAACTGCCATAATGGACAATTGTCTTGAGCCAGTAGCATAGGTGGGTGGCCACCGATCTCCATCTGGATCAATCCTCCCTTTTTAGGAAGCAATGGTCTCCATTTCATCGAATCCTGTATCGTATATCGAACTATGTGTTGAGTTCATCTCCTTGTGCAACATTTGCTGAAGTGAAGAGGCTGCTTTTCTTTGGCATCCCAAGAGGGTTGTAATTGTTGTATGGATGATTTGTTTCTAGATGAGCACCTTGAATGTGTGGCCTTTCATTGTACAGAAACTCGGATAGATGAGGAAACAATGGCTCTTTCTTCTTATTTTGTCTAATGAGCAGAGACACCCTGTGCAGAGGGTGTGGAGGTCTCTGTGATCTTATGTTCTCCTTCAGACGCAATTGTGAGGAGGAATAATTTCCTGGTGTGGGAGCTTATCTTCCTACCCTGCAAGACTATGGCAGGGGCAATTGTCTCTAGGATTCAGTAGATTTTTCCTACAAAAGTGACACTGACACTACGAGGATGTGACTCATATACAACACGATGCTTCCACATATATGATTGTCCTAAANGGTGCAATTGTCTCTAGGATTCAGTAGATTTTTCCTACAAAAGTGACACTGACACTACGAGGATGTGACTCATATACAACACGATGCTTCCACATATATGATTGTCCTAAAAGAACACCACAGACTTCAAGTGGGGCCACATCACACAATACCTCGTCTTTGAAAGGATTGATGCCATATGGTAGGAGGCATTGCTGAGTAATACAGATACCTCATCCTTGGCTTAGCCAACCGATGTTGTAAGGTTTCGAGTGTGGTGTTGTCGAAAGCTCCAATCTCTTGATGACTTCTGTTGAGATTAGGTTCTTTTGGCTACCATTGTCAACAACAAAATGTAGAGGCATTCCCTTCACCCACATCTATGAGTGGAATAGGAACCCCTCTGTCTCTGACTCTTTAGGATCCTCTAGTTGAATCTATGATAGAAACAGTGGCAGTGGGGTCTACATCAATGATCTACCTCCCATTGTATGAGGTTGTGGCATTGGGTTCAGAATCCGAATCATGATCTGATTCTGAAGATTTCATCTCAGCCACTAATGATTGCTTTGAGTGACATTCATCAGTGTTGTGCCAAGGGATTTTATGAAATTCGCACCACTTACCGGTGTCTTTCTTTGTGTTTCCATCTCCCTTCTTTGCTTGTGGTGGGGACTAGTTGTCCTTTCCTTGTCCTATCTTTTGCGGGCTAGGTTTTCCCTTTATTTGCTTCTGTGGTGGGTGTGTAGGCCTAGAGTCTCTCTTGTTCTTTTGTTTAAATTTCTCCTAGATTTTGACAACATACCGATAGGCGGATCCAAGTGAAGAGATGTCAAGGAAGTCCATCTTAGTTCAGATGTACTGATGTAGACCACTGTGATATTTCAAAATTAGGTGTTCCTCAGAGTCCTTAATACTCAGCTTTGTACGCAAGGTATGAAATTTGTTGGTTTATTTCGACACTATCTGGTCCTTTTCTTGATGCAGAATGGTCCATTTTGTGTACTGGTCATCATAGTTTCCCACAGGGTAATACTGTTCCCTGACGGCATCTATGAAAGAGGCCCAAGTGATATTTGTTACAAATATTCTAGACTCATCTGATGAGTTTTGCTCACAATAAGTACCCCACCAATTTTGGACATGGGGGGCTGCCTTAATGAGCGCAAAGGTGATCTTTTCTCTGTCAAAATAATTGTGGATAGAGAAATACCCTTCTAGCACATTGAACCAATTATCCAGGGAATCTGCATCGATATTTCCTTTAAATAATATAATATCAAAGTTAACTTATACCTTAAAGGGAGTTGCATCCACGAAACGAATCAAAGTTAACTTGTACCTTAAAGGGAGTTGCATCCTCGAACCGACTGCTCATTGAATATGTACTTGTCGTTGTCGGCATTCATCGAAGGATTTGGGTGAAACTATCCATCATATCGTTCCTCTGTCACTCTAGGGCTTCCTCGAGCAGTGACTTCATAGGATCTCCTGCTCCACCGTCTCTCTTTTCTTCTGCCATGGGAGTTCATTTGGGACAGTGAGAATGATAAAGTGAAACTAGTTTGAGACCAAACTCTCTATACTCGGACCTCGTCGGGGACATGCGCCTAGAAACAATCAAAGAGCAAATTGCTCTCATACCACTGATCCGAATTTATGCGTGAACAAAATGAAAGAACATATACAGAATCATAATCACAGACATTTTACAAAGATAACAAAGATACAGTAAACCCATATTATATTAAATGGCAGAAATAGAACAGACTGTAATACGATTGCTAGAATGGTGGTAGCTATCTCTGAGAAGAGATGTGGCCGCTATGCTCATCCAAGCCAAGATGAATACAAAAAGAGGCCAAAGGGGCCTATTTATAATATTAATGAGGTGAGAACCCCAAAAGTATAAAACATAACCCTAGAACACGGACCGTCATAAAGTTTACGGCCCCAAGGTGGTAAGTTGAACAGTCAACTTCCTGGGGTCATAAATTTTGCATACGATTTCTATTTGGGTGTTAGATAACTCGTTCAAAAGGTCTATCTAATATTTCAACTTTTAGTTGGCCAAATGAATTCCATTGGAAACCACTTGGCCCTGGATCTCCAAAAAATGTCGTTTAGGGCCACAAAAAGGCCCCAAAAGTTTAGGACCCAAAACACCTGTAGAAAAATAACTAGGAAACCGCCACAATGGACAGTTGTTTTGAGCTAGCAGCATAGGTGGGTGGCCAACAATCTCCATCTGGATCAATCCTCCCTCCTTAGGAACCATGGTCTCCATTTCTTTGAATCCCATATCATATCTCGAACTGTGTATTGAGTTGATCTCCTCATGCAACATTTGCCGAAGTGAAGAGGCTGTTTTTCTTTGGCATCCCGAGAGGGTTGTAATTGTTTTATGGATGATTTGTTTCTGGATGAGCAGCTTGAATGCATGGCCTTGCATCGTTCAGGTACTCGGATAGATGAGGAAACAATGGCTCTATCTTCTTCTTTTGTCTGATGAGTAGAGACACCCTGTCAAGAGGGTGTGGAGGTCTCTATGATCTTATGTTCTCCTTTAGACGCAATTGTGAGGAGGAATAATTTCCTGGTGTGGGAGCTTATCTTCCTACCCTGCAAGACTGTGCCAGGTGCAACTGTCTCTGGGATTCAGTAAGTTGTCCTCCCAAAGTGACAATGACACTACGAGGCCATGACTCATATATAGCATGATGCTTCCACATATATGGTTGTCCTAAAAGAACATCACAGACTTCAAGTGGGGCCACATCACACAATACCTCATCTTTGAAAGGATTGATGCCATATGGTAGGAGGCATTGCTGAGTAATGCGGATACCTCATCCTTGGCTTAGCAAACCAATGTTGTAAGGTTATGGGTGTGGTGTTGTCGGAAGCTTCGATCTCATGATGACTTCTGCTGAGATCAGGTTCTTTTGGCTGTCGTTGTCAACAACAAAATGTAGAAGCATTCCCTTCACCCACATCTATGAGTGGAATAGGCGCTCCTCTGCCTTTGAATATTCAAGATCCTCTAGTTTAATCTATGTGGTAGAAACAATGGCAGTGGGGTGTGCATCAATGATCTGCCTCCCATTGTATGCGGTTGTGGCATTGGGTTCGGAATCAGAATCAGGATCTGATTTTGAATATTTGATCTTAGCCACTAATGACTGGTTTGAGCGACATTCATCAGTGTTGTGCCAAGGGATTTTATGAAATTTGCACCACTTACCGGTGTCCTTTGTTGTCTTTCCATCTCCCTTCTTTGCCTGTGGCAAGGACTAGTTGTCCTTTCCTTGTCCCATGTTTTGTGGGCCAGTGTTTCCCTTTCCTTGCTTCTGCAGTGGGTGCATAGGTCTAGAGTCTCGCTTGTTCTTTTGTCAAAATTTCTCCTCAATTTTGACAGCATACCGATAGGCAGATCCAAGTGAAGAGATGTCAAGGAAGTCCATCTCAGTTTGGATGTACTGATGTATACCACTTCGATATTACAGAATCAGGTGTCACTCGGAGTCCTTGATACTCATCTTTGTACGCAAGGTATGAAATTTGATGGTGTATTTTGACACCATCTGGTCCCTTTCTTAAAGCAGAATGGTCCATTTTGTGTACTGGTCATCATAGTTTCCCATAGGTAATACTGTTCCCTAACGGCATCTATGAAAGAGGCCCAAGTGGGATTTGTTTTAAACATTCTAGACTCGTGTGATGAGTTTTTCTCACAATAAGTACCCTACCAATTTTGGACATGGGTGACTGCCTTAAGTAGCGCAAAGGTGATCTTTTCTCTGTCAGAAAAATTGTGGATAGAGAAATACCATTCTAGAACATTCAACCAATTATCCAGGGCATCTGCATTGATATGCATTCAAATAAAATAATATCAAAGTTAACTTGTACCTTAAAGGGATTTGCATCCCTGAACGGACTGCTCATTGAAGATGCACTTGCCGGTGCCGGCATTCGCCGAAGGATTTGGTCAAAACTATCCATCATATCATTCCTCTGTTGCTCGAGGGATTCCTCGAGCAACGACTTGATAGGATATCCTACTCCATCCTCTCTCTTTTCTTCTACCATGGGAGGTTGTTTGGGACGGTGAGAATGATCAAGTGAAACTAGTTCGAGACCAAGCTCTCTATACTCGGACCTCGTCGGGGACATGCGCCAGGAAACAATCAAAGAGTAGATTGCTCTGATACCACTGATCCGGATTTATGTGTGAATGAAATGAAAGAACATATACAGAATCATAATCACAGACATTTTTCAAATATAACAAAGATACAGTAAACCCATATTCTATTAAATGGCGGAAATAGAACAGAATGTAATACAATTGCTAGAATGGTGGTAGCTATCTCTTGGAAGAAATGTGGCTTCTACGCTCATCCGTGCCAAGCTGAATACAAAATGAGGCCAAAGGAGCCTATTTATAATAAGAATGAGGTGAGAACCCCAAAAGTCCAAAACGTAGTCCTAGAAGATGAACCATCATAAAATTTGCGGCACCAAGGTGGTAAGTTGAACAATCAACTTCTCGAGGTCAAAACGTTTGCATATGATCTCTGATTTGGGCATTCGATAGCTCGTTGGAAAGGTCTATCTAATATTTACAACTTTTGGTTGGCCAAATGCAAGTCAATGGAAACCATTTGGCCCCAAATCTCCAAAAAATGTCATTTAGGGCCTCAAAATGGCCCTGAAAGTTTAGGACCCAAAAACATTGTAGAAAAATAACTAGGAAACTGCCACAATGGACAATTGTTTTGAGCCAGTAGCATAGGTGGGTGGCCACCTATTTCCATCTAGATCTATCCTCCCTCCTTAGGAAGCAATGGTCTCCATTTCATCGAATCCTGTATCATATCTTGAATTGTGTGTTGAGTTGATCTCCTCGTGCAACGTTTGCTAAAGTGAAGAAGTTGATTTTCTTTGGCATCCCGAGAGGGCTATAATTGTTGTATGGATGATTTGTTTCTAGATGAGCACCGTGAATGCGTGGCCTTACATCATATAGGTACTTGGATAGATGAAGAAACAATGGCTCTGTCTTCTTATTTTGTCTGATGAGTAGAGACACCCTGTGTAGAGGGTGTGGAGGTCTCTGTGATCTTATGTTCTCTTTCAGATGCAATTGTGAGGAGAAATAATTTCCTGGTGTGAGATCTTATATTCCTACCTTGTGAGACTATGGTAGGTGCAATTATCCCTGGGATCCGATAGAGTTGTCCTTCCAAAGTGACAATGACACTACGGGGTCGTGACTCATATATAGCATGACCCTTCCACATATATGGTTGTCCTAAAAGAACATCACAGACTTCAAGTGGGGCCACATCACATAATACCTTGTCGTTGAAAGGCTTGATGCCATATGGTAGGAGGCATTGCTAAGTAATGTGTATACCTCGTCATTTGCTTAGCCAACCGATGCTGTAAGGTTGCGGGTGTGTTGTTGTCAAAAGCTCTAATCTCTTGATGACTTCTGCTGAGATCAGGTTCTTTTGGCTACCGTTGTCAACAAAAAAATGTAGAGGCATTCCCTTCACCCACGTCTACAAGTGGAATAGGCACTCCTCTACCTCTGACTCTTCAGGCTCTTCTAGTTGAATCTATGCAGTAGCAATAGTGGCAGTGGGGTCTGCATCAATGATTTACCTCCCATTGTATGCGGCTGTGGCATTGGGTTTGAAATCAGAATCAGATTTGATTCTAAAGATTGTATCTCGACCACTAATGACTACTTTGAGCGACATTTATTAGTGTTGTGCCAAGGAGTTTTATGAAATTCGCACCACTTACCGATCTTCTTTATCTTTCCATCTCCCTTCTTTGCTTGTGGCAGAGATTGTTTGTCCTTTCCTTGTCCTGTGTTTTGTGGGCCATGGTTTCCCTTTCCTTGCTTCTGTGGTTGGTGCGCAAGTCCAGAGTCTCTCTTGTTCTTTTATCGAAATTTCTCCTTGATTTTGATAGCATACCGATAGGCAGATCCAAGCGAAGAGATGTCAAGAAAGTCCATCTCAGTTTGGATGTACCAATGTAGACCACTACAATATTTTAGAATCAGGTGTCGCTCAGAGTCCTTGATACTCAGCTTTGTACACAAGGTATGAAATTTGCTGGTGTATTTCAACACTGTCTGGTCCCTTTCTTGACGTAGAATGGTCCATTTTGTGTAGTGATCATCATAGTTTCCCACAAGGTAATAATGTTCCCTGACGACATCTATGAAAGAGGCCCAAGGGGGATTTGTTTCAAACATTCCAAACTCATCTGATGAGTTTTTCTCACAATAAGTACCCCATTGTTGCCGCCTTTCACACACCTGGGTCACATGGCAGAAATCTTCAAGCCACTCGGTGTGTCCTTGGGGGGAAGTCTCGAGTCAAGCTTGTCACCTTGTTCTTGACTCCTTAGTTTAGGCTCAACTCCTAATGAATCCAAGGGGGGTAGACCCTATTAAGTTACTAAGGCTAAATTACTTAGTATGGTGATGTTAAACTGAAAGAATTACTTAGGAGTTTGAAATTTAACCATAAACAATCAAAGATGGCATGATACAAAAATGAGCACATGAAAGCACAATGCTGAGACACAATATAAAAATAAATCAAGAAAATAACCAGAGCCTTAAAAATGGAGTCAAAAAAGAAATCAATGTACTTGCATGTGCTTGGAGTGAATGTTTTGCAATTGCCTCTTGGTACATTTTAACTTAATGTGAGGTGTGAGTTGATTAAAATTAGTCGAAGGGGTGGACTCCAGATATACCCGAGAGTAATTGGAGTATGTCCAGAAATAAACCTTCATGGCTACCCGCAAGGAATATGTGGGATGAATGGAGTCTCTGGGGCTATTGTTCATAAAGCACCCATTAGGGTGTGATAGAGATAGGTGCATCGAGGTCACTTTTCAGAAGTGTCTGCTTACTTTGGGTATTTTGCCACCATAATGGTTTGATATAGGTGTTGGATTTTCACCTTATGGTTTGTCAATTTGGGAGAGTGAATCATAATTATACTAGCCACTCAAATGATTTTGATACAGCTTGACTAATTGGATGAACCGCAGCCAAGTGCAGAGCATACACACCGGAGTCATGTCAATTTTAGTAAATTTTAAAATTGGGTGTTCTTGTTAAAAGGAAAACCCTCCAGGAACCTCTTTTGATCCAAGTGGATCTCAATTGGGCAATAAAGGAGGGGTTAATTTTATAATAGCTAAAAAAACAAATGATAGAAAGGAAAACACAGATACACAATTCCAGTTTTCTAATTAGTCCTACCACGCATTTCTTTCCCCTTTCGGGTCAATCGGGAAGTCATGGGGTAAGTATTAAGATTACTTTGAAATATCAAATATGGAATATGAAATTGATAATGAATCAAAGTATACTACCCTGCAGATTATAGCTACGCAAGTTTGAAAAGATATGAGAAAAAAGTAAAAAATTGACACCGATGCAAATCCCCCCAGGGCGGATAAAGAGCCTATTCGAAAAGACAATTTCTTTTCATTATCAGTGATTTACAATATCAACAAATTAAAATTGATGCACTTTGGTCCTATTTATCTGGGATCCAAAGGCTTACAACAAGCTTGTAACAAGCTAGAATTAAATAAGGTGGTGGGGGAAACTTCTGGGAAGCTCCGATTCGTCCAAGAGTTGGAATTTTGAAAAAATCTCCGTCTATTTTTTGTTGGACCTGCTAAAAAACAGCGAAAAATCAAAATCAAATGTTCCCAAACATACTTTGAAAGTGTTTTTGGTTACTAAACTAATTACCAAAAAAAACACTTAAGTAAAAAAATTGTTAAAAGGGGCTAATCTAGTTTTGCAAAAGGAACCAAGGAAAGCAAGATTTCCTTGGGATCTTGGCTTGCTGCTTGGGAAGCCAATGAGATATGCAATTTTCTTGCAAAATTTAAATCTTTAAAGAATGAAAAAAGAAACTACCTTATGAGCAAGTTTTAGATCTATGAATTAGCTACTTCCAAAAAAGGCAATTCCTACACCTAGATCTATCTTTATGAAATGATATTCTTTATGAAATTACAGATCTAAGAAGCAAGACTCTTATGAAATATATCTAACAATATATATTCAAATCTTAGAACTAGATCTAATCATAAGAGGGAGAGACAGGTAACCAGAAGATTGATTTTTTTTTAAGAAATGAGATGAAGAGGAGAGAAGGTCGGCTCATTGCTTGAATGGAACAAGCCGAAAGGAGGCCATTTTGAGGAGTGATGAGGGACAGAGTATTGAGCTTATTGGATAAGGAATGGCGTCAATCTTGATCCACTCCTTCATCCAATCAGGAACCTGCAACTAGATAACACAAACCTGCACAACACCTCGTGAGATCGGGATATAGATATAAAGCAACAAAAATGAAAGATCATGCAAAAATAATCTTATTTAAGCATATAACTGAAATTCTTAAGCATAGATTATATGGATAAACAAGATCAAGCAATCTAACTTGCCTAGTTTACACCCTTACTTGATTCAACCGAATCCTCGAAGCCAGAACACGAAAGCATCACAGAATTTGGAAAGAAATTGTAGTTACCACATTAGCAACATAACAATGAGAATCCACAGAAACACATGCACTACACGGTATAGCCTCCAAAGCTTCTTTATTCACAAATGATGATCAATACACAATTACAATAGCAAGCCCTTCAACCCAGCTCTAACTAGCTTGGAAGAGGGGGCTTCTTCCTAGATATATACAAAAAACATGACATCCAGCCTAGGGGGGCGCAATTCCCAAGGAATTAGATCAAATCAGCTGATGGAGAGTCAATCATTGCAGATCTTAAGCTGAACTGAGCCTACTTGTCAACCAGAGGCCTGATCGAGCTAACACATCAACCCATAAACCAACACTTCAGTCCACAGAGCATCTAGAAGAGTCCACACATGTGGAGGAGAGAGAGAGGGCACAATTCCCCATAAAGACAGCTGAAGATCAACTCTGGATCTGATTTGCTCACCTCCTTCAGTCAAGGATTTGTCAGATCCAGTCAATCTGCTTCAGATCTGACTAATTTCAATAAAATCGGCTGAGAATCCACTGATTTATGATTTTGGATTTGCTCCATTATTCATCAATTTATTAATTAAAATAATCAATAATTGATTTTTGGGGATTTCTGAGCTGAGAGAGGAAATAGTGGGTCCATGGGTTTACATGGTGCTCTTAGCTTGAACATGAGCACCTACATGACTGAAACTGATTATTTGGCCCACTTTTATTACAAAATCAATTTTTCCAATTAAACTATTAAAAAATAGCCTAAGTTTTGGAAAAAATAAATTTTTAATAAAAAACACTGAAGAAACTAAAAAATTGAAAAATTGAAAAAACCTAGGGGGACTTAGACATGTTCATATGACTCGATCGTGATGTCTAGCATGCTTATACATTGACACATAGACTCTAATAACCTCAATAGGCCTTAATGCCAAGCCGACCACCCCAACTTTGGAGGTATGGAATGAAAAACTCAGAAATTATCAATCGTTTATTCAACAACCAATAATAACCAAGGAAAAAAACACCTTAGGCCGATCGGATTGAAAAATAAAGTCTAAGAGATCGAGTTTTTTATAGACACTATCATGCTAGAACATTTATTACAATTCCCCCATGGGGTATGAACATGTGATATAGTACAACAAGCACTTCCCAGAAGTACTTCCAAAGGTATTTTGAAGTCTGAACAAGTTAACCCTGTCCAATTCACCAGGTTCACTTGATAAAAAAACACTAAGTACAACTTAGGTGGTAACATTCTGGCTCCAACTATGGGACGTGTGCTCGATCTGGTCTTTAAGGCAAGGAGAGGATATGAGAACATCAGAATCTCTGGTTTATATACCCTGTGAAAACATCTCACCTTGACAAGAAAAACCTTAGTAGCACAAGTTTTATAAAAAACCAAATGAACCATTAAGCTTATTTATTTAAACAAAATAAATGTAACTAACTAAAAGAAGCAAAGTTTTATTATAGCCAAGTATAAAATAGAAATGCAGAAATTAAATGCTCTCTTTCAAAGAGATTAGTTTCCTACTCTAAGCATGATATAAAAAGGGTTAAGTGTAATCAGAAATCCAATGTAACCACCTAAGCATTTTATTAACATAAAAAAAATTTCCTTGTCTTTGGTTACTAGGCAAAGTAAGGATACCTTATTCAGAAATTGCAAACTTGCATGATGATTCAGAATGGGAGGGACGGATGGGAGATCATAGGCATGAATAATGTCGTAAAAATTCTTCCCCAACTTGTATGTGCTCATGTAGGTTGCTTCTATCCATGACTAGATAGGACTAATATACCAATCAAATGATGAGGTAGACTAACTACATCATCATACTGATCATCGGGGCTTATCAAATGATAACTTGTTGCATAAGCCTGAAGTAGCTCCAAATCATAAGGAACCTCTATATGTGAAAAAGATGGTTGAGACTGATATTCCACTGACTCCATCACATCTGACTTTTCACAATACTGTTTTTCAATGTCTTCATTATTGATATCCTTGTGTTGCTCTGCATGATATGAATCAGAATGATCACATGAAAATTCTGAATGCTCCTCTTTCATACTAAAGTTTTCCCAAACATCCAGATCCATGCTCCCTTCTATGGACGTATTGTAGATTGGACTTCCATAAATTTTTGAATAGACACTCCCCTTGTTGGACATATCTTGGATGGGATTCTCCATAAGATTTTCACAATTTAGATTATCTATGAAATTCCAATAGTCATCACCCCCATCCATGTCATATGTGGGGGAATCTTCATCCATGGCATCATGCTCCTACCTATCCATGTCTTCCTTGTATTCATAACAATCTTCTTCAGATAAAATGTTACAAGGCAATAAACTTTCCAAACCTTCGTCAACATGAGGAGAACAAGGTCTAGTGTCACCACACACTGTATTGATCTTATCATAGGTTTCTTTATAGGCTTATGTTATGATATCATGAAGAGAATCTTCAATATTATATTCAATCAAGGAAATTTTTTGGACATATCCAATGGGACCAGTTGGGATGTGTTGCTCAGTGGGTTTCTCTAGAGGGATTTCTGGAAAAATATCAGCATTGCAACACACTTGAGAATACCTCAAATATTCAATGTTTTCAGCTATGGTGACATGAGGAGAGTCTTCAACAATGTGTTCCATCATGGGCTCCTCCTGAACCTCTTCAATAGGATCATCTTGGATTTTCCCTTCCTCGGAATCTTGCTGTGTATTGGGAGCTACCTCATATTCTTTAAGAAGCTGCTTAGTTGCTTCCTTTTTTAAATAATTACTAGGATGCTTTTTGAAGGGAATATCATGAACCTCCTCTTCACTTAAATGTTCAAGAAGTGATTCCAAGTATTCGATACTTTGTATCATGGAAAAAGGTCCATCATATGTTTATGTGCGATACTCTGTCCTAGATAGGTAGAAGGTACAGATCTTTTCAAGGAACTTTTTAAAACCATTCATACTACGCCTACCATCATGCCACTACTCTAAAAACATCCAAAGAAAGATTGGAAAAGAAGTTATACGTTTATTAGGAAGGCCCTGATAGAACCAACAATAGGCCTCACCCCGAAAAGTACTAGCAAACATTTGCATCATATTGTCTTCATGAAGAATATTGAAGTCAACAATCAACTGAAGGAAAGATTTGACATGCCAAATGGCCGAATCACGATAATCTCCATGAAATGATAGAAGCCATTTATATGCATCCCCAAAACCATCACAATAGTTAGGAAAGCCCGGGATGTTTGAGAAATCGAGAGGCTGAAACATTACGGTTAATTGGCCACCACATTTCTCCTTTAATTCATCCATATCAAAAATTAATAGTATGCATTTGATATAACGATTAAACCTTGTACTGAAAAGGTGGAGCTGTCAAGTGATGAGCTTTAAAGGTTTTAACATGTCACATGGGCTCATATACACACAACAAAACTTCACAAGTTAATGAGATAACAGGGTTTTATCCCTTCAGTGGAGTCGCCATGTGAAAAAGAAAAATAATCATTTATAAATCTTTTCACAAAAATTATTTTTTGCTTTTCTTTGTAAAAATAAAAAATGGAAAAAAGTTAGTGGAGTCACCAGATGAAAATTAAAGATCTACTCTAAGCATTCATCAAACACATCAAAAACAAAAAGGGAAAAAAAAAAGTCATACTTGGGAATAAAAAGATTTATCCCCAGCAACGGCGCCAAAAAATGTTGCTGCCTTTCACACACCTGGGTCACGTGGCAGAAATCTTCAAGCCACTCTATGTGTCCTTGGGGGCAAGTCTCGAGTCAAGGCTGTCACCTTGTTCTTGACTCCTCCGTTTAGGCTCAACTCCTAACGAATCCAAGGGGGGTAGATCCTATTAAGTTACTAAGGCTAAATTACTTGGTATGGTGATGTTAAACTGAAAGAGTTACTTAGGAGTTTAAAATTTAACCATAAACAATCAAAGATGACAAGATACGGAAATGAGCGCATGAAAGCACAATGATGAGAAACAATATAAATATAAAGCAAGAAAATAACCAGTGCCTTAAAAATGGAGTCAAAAAAGAAATCAATGTACTTGCATGTGCTTGGAGTGAATGTTTTGCAATTGCCTCTTGGTACGTTTTAAGTTAATGTGAGGTGTGAGTAGATTAAAATTAGGTGAAGGGGTGGACTCCAGATATATCTAAGAGTACTTGGAGTATGTCCAAAACTAAACCTTCACGGCTACCTGTAAGGAATATGTGGGCAGAATGGAGTCTCTGGGGCTATTGTTCATAACACACCCATTAGGGTGTGACAGAGATCGGTGCCCCAAGGTCAATTTTCAGAAGTTTTCGCTTCCTTTGGGCATTTTGCCACTGTAATGATTTGATCTAGGTGCTGGATTTTCACCTAATGGTTTGCCAATTTGGGAGAGTGAATCCTAATTATACTAGTTGTTAACACCATTATTTAGCCACGGGGGATTCACTTTTTGACCAATATCCTATCACGTTAGTTCATATTGTGGGTTTTAAAATTATCAAAAATTGAACCAATATATTGCATGTATTAGGGGGGGTGAGGGGTTTAAGGTGGTGGTGGGTAGGGTGGTTTATAAGGATTGAGGTATGAAAAGGGTTGGGAAGGAGGTTTTAAGTATTGGGATGGGGTTTCAACAAAAATAGTTTGGGTCAATATCTTTGGAAATTAAGGGTATTCTTTAATATCCCATGATCGCACGTGCTATGTGAGAGGTTCACCAAGTGAAGTCCCCGTGTATTTAGCAGAGGAGCAAAGAGACCATGGTGGAAAGAAAATAATGGTCACTTGTCAAAACTTTGGTTAAAATTTTATAGTATGAAAGCTTGGTAAAAGGCAAAAAATGATAATTTGTCAAAGGATCTGACAGTGCGGAGTGAAAAGATGAAGATCAATGGTCTGTATTATATCCGCTCACTAAAAGATGCGAGGAAGATAAGTATATGCGGGTGTGAATGTAAGTATATGGATCAACGGTCGTTGATCCATCCAGATGAGATCTACGGTCTGTATAAGCTCCGCTTTGTGAACCCGCGCGCTTGTTAAAACAACGGAGCTCGGTGGAATTGAGTGCCTGCCACTTGATCTGATGATGGAGAAATAAAGGCAGTTTCCTGATGAATCTCGAGCAGAAACTTGCACGATGGATAAGACCACGACGCTCAGTAGAATTGGATACGTGCCCAAACGCATAATCTGTTGGTAGTCAAAGCCCAAATAATGAGATTCAACACCAAAAAAAAACATTGTTAATATGTATGTTAAAGGAACGGTTAAGTAACCCAACTTTGTTTTCTGTTTAATCAACAAGAAACCTGTATCTTTGTACAGAGGGGAGTTAGAACTAAAGTTGGAGGAGATCATCTAATTCAAATATTTATAATAGTAAACCAATAAATTTGGGTTTTCATTGGGTCAGAGAGAGGTCCAGTAAACCTAGGTTAAGGTTTGGATAAGAGACCTCATAAAAACCAAACCCACAAAGGCCAACTGATCTACATATCACGGCTATTAAACCAAGAGTGTTATTATCAAAGAACTTACTTGGTTAAAAAGAGTATTGATGATCCAGCATACTAAGAGCATGGTCAGAGGCAATTTTATATATAGAATTTGAAATAAAGAAAAAAACCTTGTGATATTTATTAAGTTGAAAAATAAAAGGATGAGTCAAAAAAAGCCTTGTGATATTTATTAAGTTGATAAATAGCAGGATGAGTTAGTTAAGCAAAAGATTTCTCGATCAAATCTTTATATGCTAATTTAAAGGCCTCACTGAATATCTCCACTAATGTCTCCACTAGATTAACACAGTAATCAGAACCATCAAGTTAAAAACTAATGAAACTAGTTGTCTAAAGAAGGAACTTTTTATCCTATGTTTCCTGCTGGTTTTTACCAGTTTTTTTGTCATCAATCTTTATAGAATTTTCAAAAAATTCAAAAACATTACTAGATCTTACAGAGTGTAAAGTGTTGGGGTTTTCTTATCATCTGATTTCATTTTTGAACTTAAAATCACTTAAAAAACAAAAATTACAAATTTTATACCTTAGAAAAAAAAATCAACCCAAAAAGTCAAAAAGTCCCCACATTTAATGCAGTACCACCATTCAACATGCAACGTAATACTCCAAGTTCAATCCGCCATAATCCAAAGCCAAACATGAGGAAAACCTAGCTCATCACACGGCCGATTAATCCAAATGGATGATTGCTATATGTTCCTACAATTAGAGATAATAATTATTTTTTTTAAATTCAGTTTAAGACAAAACATTGCCAGCTATCGTAAAGATTGCTATATTCTTGCTAAGCAGGAACATATAAAATAAAGCTATGTTCTCACTGAGATTATGATCAAAACTCCGTGCTATGTTCTTTTGGGGTTTATTTTGCAGCGTGCCGGACCTTCACAACACCTCGCGTTGCGGAAAAACGTTCTGCCCTTTCTGGCGTTAGGGTGGCGGTTCTGTTAGCTCCTACTTCTCCATGTGAATATCGAATCAACCAAAACTTGGTACGGTGCCTTGGCAGATAAGCTACCTTACAGAGTCACTGCCATTCCATTGACTCAATCGAAATATAAGTATATAGTTCGATAATTTATTGATCTTTTCAATAAATTATCAACAGCAGCCATCGATGCAACTGCAATATTCATCATCAACACCAACATAATGAGGCAAGTCCTCGCCTAGAAATCCGCAGCTTACAGACACTTTTCTGCAATGCGAGGTGTTGTGAGGCCCGGCATGCTCCAACGTAAACCCCAAAAAAGAATGGCAAGGAACAAGAGGGGACATTTCTTGTAAATATTAGAAAACGTTTCCAATGTATAAATATTACAAATTTTTCCTAACTGAGTTCGATAGAACAACAGGGATTCTATCCACAATCTTCATTTACTGTCTGTACAAAATATTATGAACCTGTTTCCCAACTGAAATGCCAGAGTATGATCCATATAGTGGTGTTAAGGACACCGGACCGAAACCATAAACAGGGCGGAAATAACCGGAAGTTGGAACCTCCGAGCACAATCAAAAGGAGCGAATTACCTCTTCTTTTTTAATAGCGAATGTGTGAAGGAAAAAGGAGTCACAACAATATTCCTTCGTTCTACATTTTCAGGTAGAACACAACATGAAAGAAATTCCATTCTTCTACTTTAAGAGAAGAATAACATTATTCTACTTTAAATTTACTTTCATAACATTTTACTTTTAGAAAAATAACATTCTTATACTTTAATTTTTTATAATATTTTATTTTATTTTATGAGGAAAAAAAAATGTAACATTGATTTAACACAGTTATAATTAAAGTGGTCTATGAATGTATATACATATAACTAACCACTTAATTTTGTAAAAATAGTTGACCCTTAAACAAATGATAAAATATATGATTTTACTTATAAAAGATTGTTAAACTTAATATAAACACAAAATAAATACTATTTAATAAACAATAAAAAAACAAGAACAAATTGTTACCAATTTCTTTAACTACCCTTTAATTGAATTGAAGCTTATTTAAATCCTAATCAAGATGCATGTAAGTATAACCAGATACAACTACCATGAAATGAATTTCTGTTGTATACTTGTGACACTTGGGTTAGTATTGTTGATTCACTAAGCAAATCCAAAATATATATCAACATAATAAAAATAAAAAAATAAATAATAACTTTAGATTAAGTTAGTAACAGGCTTTGTTTTTTCAATTATATTAATAAAAAAATTTAACATTAATTAATGGTTTCTAGAGATTTTTAGTTTTATTTTATGAAAAAAAAGATTATGTATAATTTGTTTAAACATATATGTATAATAAAAATGAGAAAAAATTAAATAATGACTTTACATTATAGATTATGTTGGTAGATAGTAATAAGTTTTGTTTTTTCGTATATAGTAAATATGGAAAAAGAATTAAATAATGGCTTTAGATTATGTTGGTAGATCTAGTAATAAGTTTTTTATTCCAATAATAATGATTGGCATTAATAAATTTTATTTATTTTATATATTAATGTGTGAAGCTCACGTGATGCTGGATTACATGTTAAAGGTAGTGATTTGTTAATGTATTGGTCATTATAAGGTAGAGTTTGGTTTTATGAGGTTGGTTTGATTTTATGTGGTTAGATATGTGAAATTTATTTTAAATAGTTGATTCTTGTTTTAGTGTGGTTGAGATATTTTCTTAATAAATAAATTTGAAATTTGTATATTGTTAGTATGTTAAAATAGGGTACCTATCATAAAACAAAACTTGATATGTTTAATATATTACTCAACCCATTTTGTTGTGTAGAAACAATGTATACTTTCACATTTCTTTACATGGTATGAGAAGTAGGTTTCACTTTAAGAAGGTGAGCAAATCAAAGCTTCTATAGTGAGGCTTTAGGAGTGGATAAGTGGTAGGTGAGAGGAGACTATTTAGAGAGCGTTGTTGTGGTTTGTCTGTAACATTTTGCTATGATTTGTTCATAGCATTGTAATGTATTTGTCCATCATTTATTGATAGTTATTTTACTATTCTTGAGGTTGTATAATTATTGGTAGCAAAAATTTGTAATTTTTTTGTAGTTTGTCATGTTTAATGGGCACAATGTGTTCTATGTGTCTACACCTAAAACATCCAATTGACTACTAAAATTTGTATATTTTGGAAAATATTATTTAAAAAAAAACATATTTTATATAAATATAAGCTATACTTTAGAGAAAATGACTAATTAAAACATTTGTTTTTAAAAAGATAAAAGAAAACACAAATTAACTTAATTTCGCCCCTAAAAAATACCTTTATCTTATAAAAATCTTGAAAATATGTTAGAAATGATGTTCTACCTTCATAATATACTTCAGATTTATGAGTGTTGTGAACCTTATAATTCTTTATAGTAAAGGCTACAAATGGTGTGACAATGTTTGGAGTAAAGGCAAGAGAGATGGAAATGATACCTTTTCCAAAAGTGGATCATGGTGGCCATAAGGGAGCTTCCTAGAGAAGAAATCAATCAATTGGTGAAGATTGAGGGATGGTGAGAAATCATGATGGGATTTTATTGTGCCGCTCGAGTGGAACGTTAAAGGTGCAATTTTTATTTGTATGTTTACTAGCAAGTTCTTGTGGGTTATATCCAATGTTTTTTTTACAAAAGGAGCGGCTAGGATCCCATAAAAAAGGAGACAATGTGCGAGGCTTGTGATGGTCCATCTATTGTTCATGTCACCACTTCATTCATTCAATTGAGCACCTCCCCAAGGCATGAGTGATGACTCACTGGACATGGCGGACATGTTTGGAATCACATGGAAATTAGGAATTTAATATTGAGCTTAATCAACCCAATATATGAATGAAATGTTTTTTACAATTGACTAGTCTAATCAACCTAATATATGAATGCAATGTTTTTTACAGATGACTAGTCTAACAATTTCTAGGTGAATTATAGAGATCCAAGATGAACATCAAGATAAGATGTTTAAGATGTAGAGGTCAAATACATAGACAAAGAGTATACGTATGTGAATTGGTGTAGATTAACAAGAAGGTATATGGGTTTGGTCATTATTTTTTGTTGACATTTTGAATCCCTACATGGACACATAACTGTAATGTAAAAGTCATTCCTAGTTTGCTTTGTAAGGTGTGTAAAAAGTTGAAAGGAAAACATAGCTACATGGTTTATATCTTGTAATTGTTACTTGAATAAAGATTATTTTAAGAATATTGTGCCATAGGTCCTTGCATTGATGAATGCATAAAGTGTGGTCGGACACTGAGATGTTTCAGTATATGGAAATATGTCCATAACATGGTCAGTTATTCAATATTTATGGTCAATTTGATGTTAGGCCCTTGAGTACGATAGGTTTTACTTAAATTGTGTGGTACCAATGTTCAACTCAAATATATGATTAGTTCCCAGTTGGTATGTTGTTATATAGCACAATCTAGTAAATGAAGAGAGGAGCATGGAAACCTTGACTCAAAGATGGAAGTAAGGAAGTAAGTTACTTCGATGAATAGCCATTCATTGGTTTTCATAATAGTTGAAGACTTAGTGAGGTTGCATTATTCTCATTGGAGAAACCAAGTGATGTAGGTAGAGTACTTATTTTTACGTTGGAATGATGAGATAACAATAGGAATAAGGGAAAATATGTTGTTTTGGATGCAACAAAGAGCTTTCTTAGAGTTTGGTTGAAAGGTGATGGAAAAAATAGGTAAAGTTTGTGTGTTGTGTTCCATAAAAGAACTGGATATATGGAAATGTGAACCATACATTGTATTTGTAGAAAGCCTAGGACATTATATCCTTTGTATTTGTCTGCTTGAATATTTTGAGCTTGTATCTAACCTAGAGTATGTACTTGGGAGAAGTATTCCATGGTACATAAGTGATTCTTAAATCATGTACCTAATGTCTCCATGAGATAAAATAGGTAAATGTTATGTAATATCTATGTATGTAACATATAAAGGGAATATTATTGTAAACCATGGATAGCTGTGCTTACCCCTTTTCCATTTGTCCTTGAAGATTTGGTTAACTTATTTGGTATAGTAACCTTTGTTATAGATTTAATATACTTGGAGGAGTGGGGCATGTGGCATCTAAGTACACATTAGGATGTGCCTAGATATTTTAAGTTTCTTATACATTAAGGGGGATTTCATCAAGAAGTTGAATGCACCATGTACCTTAAGGAAATCCTACTATACTAGCAGTTGAAGTAGTTAGCTGCCCATGTATTCAAGTGGATGTTTGTTCCTATATATGGGATTTCATAGTTTGGCGATGTCTACATATTTGACGTATCATATGCATTTGGCAAGTTGGACGAAATATATACTTTGTTGATCATGATTTTTTGTTAGGATATTTAGACACTTAGGAATTCAATAAGATTAACTTGGTCTAAAGTGTCTTTAGTTTAAATGTCCTCTTTAGTATGCATTAATATGAATTTGTACTTATGTACTCTAGGAGTCACAATATGCTCTAGACATAAAGTTATATGACAGTTCATCTTCACCTTGATCTTAACGGCTATTGTTGCATTGCTTAACACTCAAATGATATATAATATCTATTTCCATAGTATGGAGAGTCATTTACTTAATGGGTTGATTGTGAATAATTAATTTGTAAATCATTTTTCCTTTTGCTTTAGAATATTTCCTCAAAGCAGATTACTAAGAACCACTTGATATCACTAAGATTTTGCCCCTGGCTGAAATTTAAGGGGTTTCAATTTGTTATTGGGTGGATTTTTTTATATAGTAGTGTTTTTTATTATTATTTGCTTCCGTTCCAAATTTATTAAAAACAGTTGATGTGCAAAGGGTTAGCCCACCTATATTTACCAGGATTAGGGAAACAAATTGCTTTTTTCCCATGAAATTTGAGCTCTCGCTTTCCCTTCGCTCATATTTTACGAAATGGGGGACTCCTCGGAGAGATCCCGCCCTTACTATTTGGTATGAATGCAGGTAAAATTGCCCGATTTTTTTGAATATTAGTTACAAGGGAATGATTCACTGCCATATAAAACCTCATTAATTGAGCTCCCCTGAACCTTTCCTCGACTCATAGTTTCCATTCATGTGCTAAGTACCATTTTTTGTGAGTTCATTTTCCAACCATTTTCACATATCCTTGGATTGAAAAATGAATATGTATGTCTCTAGCCTTAAAAATCGGTACAAATTTAAATCTTCTCCCTTGATTTTTCTCTTTTTCCCATTTTTTCTTAGTATTTTCGGCTTACTAATATTTTTGTTGCTCAATATCCATCCTTTTTTAAATTATAAGCATTGTCGAGTTAGATATAAATACCAGTTAAAATTCAAATATTTAACTTCATTCTTTTGTGTCTGCATATATGCATGTAGGTAGAAATTATTATAATTTTTTTAATTTCTTTAGTTTAGGTAAAACATCGTGTTAATGTAATGACTTATGATGTAGCATTATACAATGCTATCAAAATTTGTTTTGTACTTAATTTCTTTGCTTCGATCAATTGATATCTATAAGGTTACAATCAAATGGTTTGAGTCAATATTCTACAACTTATACTGCATTGCAATAACAACGGTGATTATGTATTGCTCTAAATATTTCTTTGTAGAATATTTAGGCCTCACTTCTAAATTTTACCATATATATTTTTCATTCATTCATTCTTATTTGCATTTTTCTAGTCCTTAGATGAAGTTTGACATGGATTATTGTGAATGAAAAATTTGCTAAGCTATAAAAATTTGGACCTGAATTGCTTTTTAGATCACCATCCATCCCGACGAAGAAGCGACGGGGGCAGAAGCCTAGGTCCCCAGTGCCGAGGAAGAGGCAGACAGGAACATTGGTGAGAGTGCAAGAAGATGAAACCACCCATACAGGACCATCTAGCTTTGGTGCTATAAAATCATCGATTCGAACTAGGGTCTCCATTAAGGACTGATCCTGGGCTACATCGCTCCAACCTGACCTGGTGCGCAGTCTTGGCGGCTAACCAAAAACCAGAAGTATCATCCGAAGATGCCACCACTGCCAAAAGGGATGGTGTGCACCATCGATATTGTACCGGTGTTGATGAAGATGAAGTATGATGACCATGACCTATTGGCATTATAGGATGTAGCAGATGAGCTTTATGAGTTGTTACCCTCAGTACCAGGAGGGACCATTGTGCATATCCCACAACCATGGGCGCATGGGTTGGATAAAGTTGGGTTGCTAGGGCCCATCAACATGCCTCATTTTGAGCGGCTCAACGAAGAAAACACCTGTGTCAAGCAACTCTTGGCTTGCTTTCATGGAGGAATGTTGTGGTTGGACATGCTAGTCGCAATCATGGAGGATTTGATTTTGGAGATCACGGGGTTGCCAAAGGATGGGCCAAACCCATCGCAATACTTTAAAAGGAAGGGATAATGACAAGAAGCTCACTGCACAGTTAAAGCTAAAGTATGACTTGCAGTGCGATGGCAGATTGTGTTGCATTGATAACATCAATAACCACACAGTACGTATCAATGCCAGGATATTAGCGAGCAAGATTATCCACAAGAATCGCCCCATCTAGCGCACTTCGGGGGTAACTGGGTGTGCACAACAATGCACAGAAGGGGTAAAAATGAAGTGGTCCCTCTTCTTTCTAAACCAATTGATACAAGACAGAGTGGCAATTCAAGCTGGAGAGCGGCCTTTTACATATAGCTGGCTATTGATCCTAACCGACTTAGTGACTTGGATGGAGCTAGAGGATTACCAATGGATGGAAGTTGAAGCAGTTAAGTTGTGCAAAGGCGCAAGGTATCAAAACTTGTGGTAGGTTGAGGAGCTGAGTAGGCAAGAGGATTGTGTGATCCACTTTTGGGTCTACTGGGAAGCGCTGCAGGTGGCAGCTGTCAAATTCCCTTGGCTATCCAATGAGGCTACAGCCAAATATCAAAGGATCGCTCGATTCTCCATAGAACCGCACATGATTCATGTGCAATCTCACTACAACCTAGATAAAAAAATGATTACCCATGTCTTACAAGGTGATAGATGAGGAATTGGATGCGACAATTGATGACTGGCCTACAGCATGGTAGGAGCCAGTTAATACCAATGAAATATTAGCAGGACCACCAACAAATGCACTTGATAATCCATTATGAAGAGCTAACCAATAGAGTCACCATGACTCTGATGGTGAGTTAGCGACAGAGACTAACCCAGAGACACAACGCATCCTTAAGGAGATAAGGACTAAGAGGTGAATGGAGCAGGATGTGAACATCAACACAATTTCAACAATGGAGGCGCTGCTACAATGATTTGTTAAAGTTGTCAATGATGCAACGGATACCGAACAAGAGAATTGAAGAAGTCCATCGAGGAAGGATTCACTAAGGTAAGGATCAAGTTGGATTCTATTTATAATGTTGTTTTGTTATGAGCACCAGAGAGTGTAGCTGTGCAGGAATATGCGTCAATTAGCACCGAGCCGTAGGAAAGGAATGTTCAGATTCCCTCGACTACGATTGACGCTAGACGAGAGGATGTGAACTCCTCATTGCAGTAGCTGCGGAGCATTACGGTGGTTATCAAGAAGTTGTCCACCTAGAATTTAGTACACATGCAGCGGATCACCAACCAGAAGTTGGTCAATTGATAGAAGGATATCAATGACCTTTACTTGTGGTCGCAGGAGGAAGAGGAGACACTAGGAAAGGAAGTAGAGGAATTGTGCCACGCAAAGGAAAAATTTATGGAAAACAAAGCGCAGGAAATGGAAAGCACTGAAGAAGGTGCAAGTGGAGCTAAATACAAATATTGCAGAAGAAATCACTGAACTGAAGAAATAAAGAAACTTCATTGTTATTGAGAAGGCGCAACTTTTTGCTAGTCAAGGGTAGGTGGAAGAGGCCGTTACGTCTGTCTGTCAGTACATCCACAAAAGCACTGTGGAGTTCGATGCAGTCGCAAAGGAAAAATGACTTGGAGAAGTCATCGCGTAGTTGCAGCTGGACAATAGTATTTTGAATACTTTGGTGTACCTACACACACCGCCAGAGTAAATCACAGAACATAAGGGTTCCATTGAGGAGATAATGGCACAGTTTGAAGAAATGAAGCAGGAGGCCAAAAATGTTACTGACGCGATTACATAATTTTGGGGTAGTGTCATTCAAGATGAACAGTTAGATCAATTGACAAATCAATTATAGGAAGCTGAGGACCAGTCGGAAACGCTCAAGACAAGATTGAAGACAATTCCACCAATTTTTTAGATTATGCAGTCCATAGAGTTAAAGGAGCTACACCAATGAGTTGGGAAGGCTCAGGAGCGACAACGAAAGTGCAATAACCAGATCGACGAGTTACAAGAAATTGGAGCCCAATTGTCAGTAAAAGCAGTCACTGCACTGTAGGATTTGCGAGATGGAAAGAAGAAAGTGAAGGAAAAGCTGGTGGAGCATCCTCTAAAGCAGGATTTTCTCGAAATTTAGGACCTTGCTAAAAGAATTAAAATGCAGGTAAGGGAGCTCACTCAATAGTACGACGAATTCAAACAAAAAATCAATGAGTACACCATGTCCAATTGACATGGCTTGAGGGAGAGCCACACGATCGTGTTAGGGGCCTATTGGCAGGGGTTTTGGGACAAGTTAGTTGCGTAGAATCGCGGATGCTGCGCAAGCTCAGAAGACACCACACAAGTGAAATATGGCACGCAAGGTGGAAAATAGACCATTTTGAATAATTTATGTCACTTTTTGTACTTTTGGACCATATTTTGTGGATATTGGTCATGAGTTGGTAGAATCAGTTAGGAGTTAGTTAGAATTGGACCATGAATGTAAAGGTGGAAGCCTATAAATAGAAGAATATTTGTGAATTTAAGGATCATGTTCATCATAGAGAATCCTAGACTTAGAACTGAATTGCTGTTTGTTTTGGATCTATAATTGATTGCATAGAAGTAATATGAGAAGACTAGGGTTGATCTGAAATACTGTTATCTTTTTGTCTTTTTCTGTCTTTCTGTTTGTGAAATACAATGGTGAATGTGTGTAACATGGATCTATGATGCAATGTTTACTACTTATGAATGTTTTTATCTTTCTAGATCTGTGTGCGCACTAGCATGGTTACTTTTTTGATGAATGAATATTGCGATCTTTTCAATAGCAATGATGAATGGTTCTATTGATGATTAAGTGATTGATTAGATCCGATAGATAAGTTGATGAATTTTTGATGCCCATAGTCATATTCTATTCTTTGGAAATTGGTTTTGTCATCCTTCACTCAAACATCTCAGGTGAGACTTCATCCGCTTTGTGGGTGTTGCCGGAGGGGGTAAAACCTCCCTGGGCTGGTGCTCAGGGAGATCGCGGCGAGTTGAGCATCGACAGAGTGGGAACCCTGTCGACTGGGTTTTTTTGGTTGGGTTTGCGCCAACACGTGTGATTGAAAAATTGCTGAGATATTTTCCAAAGAAGTTTGAAGCAGTGCTTGTTCCAATTGAAGAGTTTAAAGATCTCAGTCAAATACACATTGATGAGTTGACTGGTTCTTGGATTGAGTATGAATCAATAATGAAAAGGTATGATGATACTCCATTAGAAAATTAATTTAAACCCTAGTTACATGTTACTAGAGGTAGAGGCAGAGGAAGAGGAGGTTGAAGTGCTGATCATGGTGATAATAGAAATGATTCAGAACCTGAAGAGAAGTTACAGCAAAATATTCCTAGTGTAAGGGGGAGTATCAGAAGAGCATGAAAGCCAAGAAATCAAAGGTATGATAGATCTAAATTTCAGTGTTTCTATTGTAAGAAATTTGGGAATTTTGCTAACAAGTGCTGGAAGAAGAAAGCAGACTCTAGTAAGTTGTCTACACACATCACATAGGAGATTGAAAATGAAGAGAAGCCTATGTTTTTATGTTGTAATGTCACTCAAGAAAGTTCAAAAGATATATGGTTTTTGGACAGCGCATGCAACAACCACTTGATTGGAAACAAGGAATTATTTTCAAGTCTAGATACAAGCATTCAGTCTGACATGGAGTTAGGTAATGCCATTAAGGTAAAAGTTAATGTAAATGTGTGATTGTTGTATATGCGAATAATGGTAAAAGAAGAACAATTCATGATGTTTATTATGTTCCTAGTTTAATGTGTAATTTATTAAGTGTTGGACAATTGTTGGAGAAAGGGTACAGAGTGTTGTTTAAGAACAAGGTATGTATTAATTAAGACAAATATCCAAGTAAGCAATTGATAGCCAAAGTAGAGATGACAAAGAATAGAATGTTTCCATTGATTATGAGAAATTATTTGACTAACTATTTGAATGCTTATAAAACTAAGAGTTTAGATCAATCATGGCTATGGCATTTGAGGTATGGCAAGTTACATTTTGGTGTCTTAGATTTTCTATAGAAGAAGCAGATGGTAAAAAAATTTCTCGGTATTGAGCAACCAGCAAGCTCGTGTGAGAGATGCATATTGGGAAAGCATCACAGAGAGAAATTTATTTCTAGAGTCTCATACAGAGTAAAAGCACCATTAGAGCTGGTACACACAGATTTGTGTGGACCGATGCAAAACACCTTCTTTGTCTGGTAATGTTTATTTTATGTCTTTCATTGATGATATAGTCGAAAAACATGGGTGTATTTGTTGAAACAAAAATCTCAATCTTTTGATGTGTTTAAAAGTTTTAAAGCTATGGTTGAGAAGGAGAGTGACAGATTTATTAAAGTCTTGAAATCAGATAAAGGAGGTGAGTATATGTCAAATGAATTTATGGAATACTATCAATATTATGGAATTAAAAGACAGTTTACTACTGGCTACACTCTACAACAAAATAGAGTAGCAAAAAGAAAGAATCAAACCATTATGAACATGGCTCGATGATGAAGGAGAAGCATCTTCCAAATGAACATTGGGGAGACGTTCTTAATTTTTCCGTATACATTATGAACAGAAGCCCTACTAAGATCGTGAAATACTGAGTTCCTTAGCAAGCATGGAGTGGTAAGTGTAGCAGCATATCTCATTTAATAATTTTTGGGTGTGTAGCTTATGGACATGTACTTGGAGAGATGAGTAGAAATTTAGACGACAAAAGTCAAAAGTCTATTTTTGTTGGATATAGTGAAGAATCTAAAGCATATAGACTCTATAATCCCATCACGAAGAAGTATGTCATTAGAAGAGATGTGGTGTTTAAGGAAGAAGAAGCATGGGATGGCAGCATAGATAAGTTGGTTGATGAGGGCGCTATTAAACCTCACACATAAGATGAAGAAGATGAACATGGCATACATGGAGGACAGTTAACTCCACATACACCAGTAGTACGAACACCGGTCAGTACGCCCAGAATTCATGAACATTTTGAACCATCAAGTGTTGGTGGATGACAAGGAACGGGATTAGAGGCAAGTAATGAATCAAATCCTACATTAGCCTCATTAAGAAACAAAGTTAAAGGTCAAAAAACTAGAATTTTAAGAGAACTACATGAACAAAATGATGAAGTAGATCAAGTTTCAAATTTTTCATTTATAGCATGTGATCCTGTAGATTTTGATTAGGATGATACAAATGATGTTTGGATAAAAGTAATGTATGAAGAAATTGATGCCACAGAAAGAAATAGTACTTGGGATCTTGTAGATTTGTGTGATAATAAAAATTGTATGGTTTCAAATGGATTTATAAGACTAAATTAAATGATGAATGTGACATTGAAAAATATAAAGCAAGACTTGTAGCTCAGGGTTTTAGTCAACAACTTAGTATTGATTCAAATGATACTTTTGCATCTGTAGCCATACTTGATATGGTAAGGATGGTATTAGCCATTGTTGCACATAGTAAATGGTATGTACACCAACTGGATGTAATGCCTGCATTTTTGAATGGATCTTTAGAATAAGAGGTTTATGTGAGACAACCTCATCGTTATGAAATTGATGGACAAGAAGACAAGGTCTACAGATTAAAGAAATCATTGTATGGATTGAAGCAGGAACTCAGAGTATGGTACAACAAGATTGATGAATACTTGAATAATGAAGGATTCAGTAGAAGTCCAAGTGATCCAACATTGTATACAAAGGTAAACTAAGAAGGTAAAATACTGATTGTTTTCTTATATGTGGATGATTTGATCTTCACTGGATATCTTTTAGTAGATGAGTTTAAGAAATCCATGAAAACATAATTTGAGATGAATGATTTAGGAATAATGAAATATTTACTTGGTATTGAAGTAACTCAATCCGAAGATGGTATTTTTATCAGTCAAAATAAGGATGTGAATGATGTATTGAAAATATTCAGAATGATGAACTGTAAGCCAGCCATAACTCCAATTGCAATTGGCATAAAACTCAGTAAGGAGGATGATTGGTCAAAATATGATCCAACGTTGTATAAGAGACTGGTAGGAAGTCTCATGTACTTAACTGCAACACGACCTGATATAATGTTTGTAGTGTTTGATTTCAATATTTATGGAATCTCCAAAGAATACCCACTAGCAAGATGGAAAGAGGATTCTAAGATATATTGCTGGAACAACAAATTCTGGTATCTAGTATACTTCAAATTCAAATTTTATGTTGATTGGATATGTTGATAGTGATTTTGCAGGTTCTATAGATGATAGAAAGAGTACATCTAGATATTTATTCAGTTTTGGATTAGGATTAGTAGCATGGGATTCAAAGAAGCAATCCATAGTGACATTATCCTCTGCTTATGCAGAGTATGTTGCATCAACAACATCTACATGTCAAACTGTGTGGATGAGAAGAACTCTTTTTGAGTTACAACATATATCAAATGAGCCAACTCAAATATTTTGTGATAACAAATCAACCATTGCACTATCAAGAAATCACGTCTTTCGTAAAAGAAGTAAGCATATTGATACAGGATATCATTTTATCGAGAATCGCTAAACACCAATGAAATCAGTATGGAATTTTGGAGATCAAAAAATCAGTTTGCAAACCTATTTACAAAACCTTTAGGAAAAGAATTGTTTGAGCTTCATAGGAAAAACATTGGGGTTTGTAAGGTGTAACAAAAATCTAGTGTTTCAAAGTTTTGTCTTTTAGGTGTAGTAATTAAGGGGGAGAATGTTGGAAGCGGATAATTACTCCACTAGTTCCTGCTGAAACTGCGAAAAGCCAACACCGCCCAGATTGGTTGACGCTGAAATTTTGAAGAGGCTACACCACTCAAACTTTAACAGCCGGAATCTATGAAGAGCCACAAACCGCCACAATGACTTACAGACATTAGATTATTAATCTTTGAAAATTCGTTTTGACTAAACATGATTGGGCAAGCAAGCACATATTATTTTCTGAAAATCCAACAGAGTTTATTATGACAGACTATAACACTGTAACAGAATAGTCAGAGTTAGTTTTTGTATTACGAAGGGTCAATTAGCACTTAATGACCGACTTAGTTAAAACACTATAAATGCCTACCTTGTAATCCTTATTTGATATATAGAGATATACATAGTATATAGAGCCAAATATAGAGATTGATACACAAGGTTGAAACTTTGAATTTTTACTATGTATTTTTTGTGTTATACTCTATTTTTGAGTTTGAAAACTCAGATTTATTTTTGAAGTTAGTTTGTTGATAAATTGGAGTATATTTTCTGTAAATGTGTTTTATTGATGTAACATAGTATCAATGTTAACTTTACGAACACAAGGGTCATCAAAACGGAGTTAAACCGTCACTGTTGCAACACCAGACAGTTAGCTGCAACATGACTGAAACTGTCATGTAAGTTCTCGTTAGTTAAAAGGTGAGCAACAACACAGCTGCAACAGTTAGTTGCAGCATGCCTGTAGTTGTAGATTTGAGGTTTTTGTGATTTGTAGGTGTTGCTGAAACACAGAGACCTTCCCCACAATAGGTATCTTTGAAGCAATGGTATTCGAGTTATACAATTCAGTGAAAATTGTTTTAACTATGAAAATTAAACTAGGTTAAAGAATAGGTGCCACGAGATTTCCTTGTGAATGTCTTATTATAATTAATTATTTAATAAATATATAAAATTCTAGAATTGATGATGTTACTTACGGATCATAATTTAGTGTCATTTTTATAAAACAGAACCAAAGATTAATTATCTTTTAAAGAGAAACATAACAAACTGGTTTGAATAATGTTATAAGATGAAACGTGCTACTACATAATTGTTGGCATTGACGATTTATGTACAATGATTAAAGAATTTATTGTAGAAAGATGTATTCCAACATGATTCTCGACACTCGGATTATATTACAATAAAAAAAACATATCATCATATCATAATAGGTCTATTGTCATTGCCAAAGCCAAATATCACCCATGTGAAACTAAGCAATTGTTGTTATTGTTTAAAAACACTATAAGCACTGATATCATGAGAAGAAGGAATGCGGAACTGTATGCTCAACAATGTCAATCTTGCGATATGAGGATTAGATCGCTTAGAGTTGTGGTTTATCCTTCTTTTTACAGACTCTTTGGATGAATTTGAATTAATACAAATGCTTTGATTTAACTCACAATGCATAAAATATTACAAAGATATTACAAGTGTTGAGCATTTTAACATTGTAATTTATGAATGTGGATTTGAATTAATACAAAACAAATGCTTTAATTTAACTACAATGAGCATTTTAACATTTTAATTTATGAATTTGGATTTGAATTAATACAAATCTTTTAATATGTAGATAAAGACAGGTCACAATGTAGAAAATATTACAAATGTTTATGATTTTAATTTTGTAATTTATGAATGTATATAAAAAGAAATCAAATTACCATTTTAATTTTGTAATTCATGAATGTATATAAGAAGAAATCAAATTGTCCGTTTGGTTAACCAGATGTTAACTACTTAGAATGTGTCATTTTTTATAAAGGAGTCAAAGTTTATCCATGATAAAATATTGAAGCCATTACAACAAGGATCATCCCACAGAACATGCATAATTAAGAGGCTTTTTTTTATCCCTCAGTGGGTATTACAAAATGTTTGTTCACACAAATGAATTGCATTATAGAATAGTATTATATTAATGTGCATTAACATTATGGTAAATTCCTATGCATAATTTGGCATTATGGAAAGAGTACCATATTTCTTTGTTTATTGTCTATCAAACAATAGTATATATATCTATAAATGCATAGTAGCAACCAAAGTATAATTTAGGTTAGATGAAAAAAACTTGTAAGAATATTTAAAGCTAAAAATATTCTAATTTTATAAACCATAAATATGATTATATTGAAAGCGCAAAACACACAATATACCAGTATACAAACAAACAAGAGATGAGTTACTTTGTAAGAGTTCAAATACTTTGTATTACTTTGCATTGAATTGTGTTTGATAATTATAGATGGTAAACACTTAAATATACTTAATAAAAGTAAATAGTTAAATTATAAATCACACCAACGGGGAAGTATATACCACATTGTAAAAGAGGGATTACAGAGCCAGTATAGATGGAGAAGATGGTCCTTCATTATGTTCATGAGTTGAAATTTTCATTACAAAATAGGCCAAACAACTAAAGAAATAAACAATTTTCGTGGCAGATACAGCCTCATAAATTGCCATTACAGATTAGGTGTAAATTGCTAAAGAAATAAACCATTTCGAGATAAGTCAAAGCCTCAGGAAATGGCCATTATAGAGTGACAACGGAAACAATCCCTCAAATCCTCTGTGAATGTATAATTTTTTATAAAAAGCGAACAAAAACATATAGATAAAATTATTATGGAAATAAGGTCGAATATAATTGTTGGTTTGGGTATACACCAACGCCAGGTCATAACACGGATTGCAATGAAAAAAATGCAAAAGTGCCTGGAGACAGGTGCATCTCCTTTGTTGATAACCCAAGCTAAAAATCATCACGATGCAAAAAGAAGAAGTGCCAGAAGACAGGACCAAAACTAAAAATCATCCAACAAGATGTGCATACCTGTACCGTCCAAGAAAGAGCAATGTTAATATGTATGTTAAACAACGGTTAAGTAACCCAACAGTGTTTTTTTTTATAAATAAACCAGGAACCTGTATCTTTGTACACAGGAGAGTTAAAGCTGGAGTAGATCACCTAGTTCAAATATTTATAAAGTTTTCATTGGGTCAGTCATATGCTCAGTAAACTTGGGTTTCCATTGGGTAAACCTGCGTTTCCATTGGGTTAGGCAGAGGCTCCAAGGCTGGCTCACAAACTCAACCCTTCACCACTAGATTTGATTAAGAGACCATAAAGACCAAACCCACAAAGACCAACTGATTTACAGGGTAATGGCTATTAACTCGAGGGTGTTATTATCAAAGAACTTACCCGATCAAAAAGAGTATCCATGACCCAACATAGTAAAAGCATGGTCAGAGGCAATTTTATATATAGAATTTGAAATAAAGAAAAAAAATTGTGATATTTATTAAGTTGAAAAATAGCAGGATGAGTTAGTTCCCCGTGGTTAAGAGCTAAGCAAAAGATTTCTCGATCTTTATGTGCTAATTTAAAGGACTCAAAGGATGTCCCCACTATATTAGCACAGTTATCAGAACCATCAAGTTAAAAACCAATGGACAAAACTCTACATGTTCACCATAACCATGACGGAGACGAGAGGTAAACTTGAGCTACTCGTAATAGTTGTTTAGACATGAACGAACACGAATATCAGTGGTGCAAACCCGGTGAGGGTTCAAGACGCTGAAACCCATGCAATCGACCATGCAGTACCATTCCATATTTAATGCAGTACCACCACTCAACATGAACCGTAATACTCCAAGTTCAATCTGCCATAATCCAAAGCCAAACATGAGGAAAACCTAGCTCGTCACACGGCCGATTAATCAAGCTGGATGATTGCTGTATGTTCCTACAAACAGAGATAATAATTATTTCTTTTTTAAATTCAGTTTAAGACAAAACATTGGCAGCTATATTTTTGCTACGCAGGAACATAATAAATAAAGCTATGCTCTCACTGAGATTATGATCAAAACTCCCTGCTATGTTCTTTTGGGGTTTATTTTGCAGCGTGCCGGACCTTCACCACACCTCGCGTTGCGGAAAAACGTTCTGCCCCTTTTGGCCTTACGGTGGCGGTCCTGTTAGCTCCTACTTCTCCATGTGATCCACATAACCAAAACTTGCTACGGTGTCTCAGCAGATAAGCTACCTTACAGAGTCACTGCCATTCCATTGACTCAATCGAAATATAAGTATATAGTTCGATAATTTATTGATCTTTTCAATAAGTTATCAACAGCAGCCATCGATGCAACTGCAATATTCATCATCAACACCAACATAATGAGGCAAGTCCTTACCTAGAAATCCTCAGCTTACAGACACTTTTCTGTAATGCGAGGTGTTATGAAGCCCGGCATGCTGCAACGTAAACCCCAATAAAGAATGGCGAGGAACAAGAGGGAACATTTCCTCATATTTACAGTCAATACAATCATAAATATGATCGATAGAACAATAGGGATTCTATCCACAATCTTCATTTACTGTCTGTACAAAATATTATGAACCTGCTTCCCAACTGAAATGCCAGAGTATGAACCATATAGTGGTCTTAAGGACACCGGATCGAAACCATAGAACCTCCCAGCACATTCAAAAGGAGCTAATTACCTTTAGTTTATTGAATGATAGTAGTTCCTTTACCTTTTTTTTTATAGCCAATGTGTGAAAGAAAAAGGAGTCACAACAATATTCCTTCCTTCTACATTTTCAGGTAGAACAGAACATGAAAGAAATTCCATTCTTCGACTTGAGAAGAATAGCATTGTTCTACTTTAATTTTACTTTTACTTTACGAGAGAAAAGAGATTCTGTACAATTTGCTTAAGAATATATAATTATAATTATAATTAGCACAGCCACAAATAAAATGGTGGGTAAATGTGGATAATGGGTAAATGTGGATAAACACTGTAATAACTATTTAGTTTTGTAACATAGCTTTCTGTTAAACAAAAACTAAATTATATAATTTTATATTCATTTTTCATATAAAATTGTTAGAGTTATTATAAGCACAAAAGAAATACTATATTTTAATAGATAAATAAAAGCAAATTGTACTTTGTTTTTTTAACCACCTTTTAAGTGAAGCTTATTTAAATCTTAATCTAGATGCATTTAAACATAACAAGATAAGACTACCATGAAATGAAACCTTGTTGTACACTTGTTACACTTGGGTTAATATTGTTTATATGCTTAAACAAATCTAAAAAATGAGATAATATCTACATAGGTTAGGCATAATAACCCAAAAAATAAATATTTATAATTTGTTTAAACATATAAATAAAAATGAGAAAAAAATTTAATAATAACTTTAAGATTATATTAGTAGATAATAATAAGTTTGGTTTATATATATTAAATATGGGAAAAAAAATAATGGCTTTAGATTATGTTGGTAGCTCTAGTAATAAGTTTTATTTTTCAATTATGCTAAGAGATTTTTAAAATAAAGTAATAATTATTGGAGTTAATAACTTTTATTTATTTATATATTAATGTGTGATGTTTGATTATATGTCAAGGTAGTGATTTGTTAATGTAAAGTTTGTGTGTTGGTTTGATTTTAAGTCTTAGGAAATTGTTTCATGTGGTTAGATATGTGAGATTCCTTTTAAGTGTTGGCTATGTTTCAATGTGGTCGAAATGTTTTCTCAATAGGTAAATTTGTATATTATTGTTACTATCTTAAAATAGTATACCTACCATAAAACAAAACCTATACATTTCCTTACATGGTATGAGAAATAGACTACGTTTAAGTTTAGGAAGGTGAGCAAATGAAAGCTTTATAGTGTGGCTTTAGGAGTAGACTAGTGGTAGCATTGTAATGTATTCCTCTAACATTTATTGATATCCATTTTACTATTGTTGAGGTTGTATAACTTTTGGTAGCAAAAATCTGTAATCTATTTGTAGTTTGTCATGTTTAATGGGCAAACTATGCTTTCCATGTGCCTATACCTAAAACATCTAGCTAACTAGTAAAATTTGTATATTTTGACAAACATTATTTAAAAAAAAATATTTTATATAAATATAGGCTATATTTTAGAAAAAAAAAGACCAATTAACAAATTTATTTCTGAAAAAACAAATTAACTTAATTTCACCCCTAAAAAATACCCTTATCCTATGGGAATCTTGAAAATATTTTAGAAATGATGTTCTACCCTCATAATCTAGTTCATTTCATATTTATGAGTGTTGTGAGCCTTATAATCCTTTATAGTAAAGGATGCACAATGGTGTGACAACGTTTGGAGTAAGGGAAAGAGAGAAGGAAATGACCGCTTTTCCAAACCTGCACCAGTTCAATGGCATGCAATTTCATTAGAGATGTAAGATAAACTTACGATGTTGTTATTATTGAAAAATGGATCATGGTGTCCATCAGGAGCCGCCTATAGAAGAAATCAATCAATTGGTGAATATTGAGGGATGGCAAGAGGTCTTCATTGGAGATTTCTGCTGCTCGAATGGGATGTGAAAGGTGCAATTTTTCTTTGTATGTTTTCTAGCAAGCTCTCATGGGTTATATCCAATGCTTCTTTTGCAAAAAGAGCGGCTAAAATCCCATAAAAAAGGAGGCAATGTGTGGGGCTTCTGATGGTCCATCTATTGTTCAAGTCACCACTTCATTCATTCAATTGAGCACCTCCCCAAGGCATGATTGATGACTGAGTGGACATGGCGGACATGTTTGGAATCACATGGTGAATACATTAAACAGAATGGCATGGTTTTGATTACTTTAAAATTTGAACTCGTGAGGTAAAATGTTTCCTTGAAAAATTTCTTGGAGTCATAAATTAGGAATTTAATATTGAGCCTAATCAACCCAATATATGAATGCAATGTTTTTTACAATTGACTAGTCTAACAATTTCTAGGGTGAATTATGGAGATCCAAAATGAACTCCAAGATAAGATGTTTAAGCTGCATAGGTCAAATACACAAATGAAGAGTCTAAGTATGTGAATTGGTGCAAAGGAACAATAAGGTATAAGGGTTTGGTGATTAATTTTTGTTGACATTTTGTATGTCTACCTGGAGACATAACTGTAATGTAAAAGCCATTTCTAGTTTGATTTGTAAGGTGTGCTATAGTTGAAAGGAAAAAACAACTACATGGTTTATATCCTCTAATTGTTACTTGATTAAAGATTATTTGAAGAATACTGTTCCATAAGTCCTTGCATTGACAAATACATAAAGAGTGGTCGAACACCTAGGTGTTTAAGTATATCGAAATATGTCCATAAGATGGTCAGTTATTCAATATTTATAATCAATATGATGTCAGGACCTTGAGTATAATAGGTTTTAGTTAAACTACGTGGTACAAATGTTCAACCCAAATATATGATTAGTTCCCAGTTGGGATGTTTTTCTATATCACAATCTAGTAAATGAAGGGAGGAGCATGGAAACCTTGATTCAAAGATGGAAGTAAGTTACTTCAATGAATAACCATTCATTGGTTATCATAATAGTTCAATACTTAGTGAGGTTGTATTATTCTCATTGGAGAAACCAAGTGATGTAGGTAGAGTACTTATTTTCACGTTGGAATGATGAGATTACAACATGAACAAGGGAAAATATGTTGTTTTGGATGCAACACAGAGTTTTCCTAGAGTTTGGTTGAAAGGTGATGGAAAAACTAGGTAAAGCTTGTGTGTTATGTTCCATAAAAGCATGGGCTATATGGAAATGTGAACCATACATTGTATTTGTAGCTAGTATCATTATGTCCTTTGTATTGGTCTGCTTGAAAATTTTGAGCTTGTATCTAACCTAGAATTGGTAGTTGGGACAAGTATTCCATGGTACCTAAGTGATTCTAAAATCATGTAGTAATGTCTCTATGAGATAAAGTAGGTAAATGATGTGTAATATATATGTATGTAACATATAAAGGGAATATTATTGTAAACCATGGATAGGTGTGCTTACCCCTTTGCCATTTGTCCTTGAAGATCTGGTTAACTTGTTTGCTATAATAACCATTGTTATAGATTTAATATACTTGGAGGAGTGGTCCATGTGGCATCTAAGTAGAAATTAGGAGGTTCCTAGAGATTTTAAGTTTCTTATACATTAAGCGGGGTTTCGTTTGTTACACATAAATCTTGTCACCATCATGTGTTGAGGCCTAAAACATCAGAAGTTCCCCTCAATTCCAAAACTGTGAAGTTGGACATTGGTCTAGACTCCTATTTTCCATATTTGAGTCCACCACCACCTTTGTATTTAATGCAAAAAGTGTTACCCTCTTCAATAATGCCTACTGTCTCTTGACAATAAGCAGTGCCACCACCTATGCCCCTTGATCAAAGAGTGGTTCCACCTTGGTAACGCTTCGTCTACATTGAGGAAAAGTGATGCTCGAGTTAAAAAGAGAAAAAGAGAAGATTCATGAAGCTTCTCGAAGGAAGACTTCGTGGCACCCTCATCCCTACTCTTGTGGAACACTTGCAGCTCGAGATCCTTCATTTTTGGATCTCCCTTCCTCCACACCCAACATTTTCTCAACCATCCCTATCCTCCCAAGGCCTATAAAACCTAACTCATTCCCCATGGTTGAGAGAGACAAAAGTTATGCTGCTGCACTAAGGTTCTGGCTAAATCTAGGGTGAGCATAGAAGGAGCAAGTTGGAGCTTTTGAGGATAAGGCTTGGAATGTGAAGGGGCATCAGAACACTAAGGAAATGGTTGTAAGCTTTCTTCTTCATTTTAATGCAAATATGGTTCCTTTCATGTAAAATGTATTATGTTGGAATCATTCATTTTATTATTGGATTCCTTAGTCACTAATATAGAACTGTAGACTAGAGTTCTTGTACCTTTGATCATTCTTGTTTGTTTGATGTGTTTGTGCAAGTACATCCATGGAGATTCATCACCATAGGAGACAAGTACATCACAATACAGAATAGCCAAATGACTCATTTTAGATATCTACAAGATCTAGGGGAAGTCTTCCATCCTTGTCATCACTCATTTGTTCTAGATATGAACCATTCAAACCTAGAGAAACAACTCTTGTCAGTAAAAGGTGTGATTTTCCAGCAACAAAGTTGGTGACCATACTGGGGATAGCATTCAACACATCTGATCTTCCTTGGTTCTCAAATTCGTATCGGTAATCCAAACTTCAACCTTTTAGTGATGAGATCTACTAGCTTTTCTAGTGAGATTTTGGTTCCGTATAACCATATCTTTTCATATCTGAGACACATATTCCATTTGTATTTAATTTTCCTATTAGTTTCATGATTTGATGATAGTATTTTAGCACTTAACTTTCTTTGTTTCGCCACTTTTTTGTTTTGAATTCTACAACAGTCAGAGCGTATTCAAAGAGGACAATAGGCGTTGCCACTGCGCTTTCTTAGTAGACATTAAGCTATGCCACCGCTTTGTCATATTGGACAAAAGGCGGTGCCCATGCGATAACACTCTATCACCAACCTTCTCCAAGCGATGCCAGGCAGGGTTTTGACACCGCTGGATTTCAAAGCATAATTACGTTTGTTTTTTGTTCTGTGTGTTTTTTGGGCCTCGTTCTTGAGATCTGGACTATTAAACTAAAAGAGTGATAGTGGTAAAGGATTATTTTTCTTTGGTTCAAAGAGCTAGGTTACATCCATATGTTTAGCTGCTTGTATGATTGGTTTTGATTTTTAAAAGAAGTGCTTGGAAGTTAGTATAGTTAGATCTCTTTTTACTGTCTGATCAAACTGAAAAGGAAGGTTTGTTTTTTGGTTTTTTCTTTTGTTCTTCATGAGTTTATGAAAGAATGCTTTTTGCTTTTGATTCAAAGAAAAAAATGTTGAGATTTGATCATAATTTTATTTAAAGACGAATCATCGAACCCCTAATTAAATTCACAAGCTTTCAGATACCTGTTCTCTTCTTTTCTTTTATATGCTCTTATCTCGTAAAAAGAAACATATATCATAGTTATAAGTTAAATCTTTTTAGTTTTTGAAGAATGTTGAAAAGTGCTTAGTGTGCCAATTAGTTTTAGTATCTTTCTTTTTGGGAAAAGAGATCTCACTTTATTCTTGTTTTCAAGATCAGTTTAGAAGTTTTGTTGCTTGTTTGCATTTTTGAAAGATAAGTTTAGTGTGACTGTGTGGGAATTTTTTGCTTGAAACATAATTAAATCACTCTCTCCTTCCTGTTAGTAGAGCATACTTTGAATAGTAAAGTGAAAAATTTGCATATCATGCTGCATGGTTTTAATTTTATGTCCACACTTCATGCATTCACCTTATCGTTCAAGATAAAATTAATGATAGCTATAGGTTAAAATGTTTTAGTAACTTGAGTGATAAGATAGAGACGTGTTCTGTTATCTTAAAACATAGGAGTTTTTGTTCTATTGCCTGCACTGCATTCCAGGAACTGTGTGGTTCTTCCACGTATCGTTGGTATATCGAAAGGCCTTTCACGTACCCTTGAGGTATATAGAAAGGTACTTCACGTACTCGATTGTATATCAAAAGGTCCCTGTTGAACAGTTGTGCATTAGACAACACTAACACGGATTTGATCTCCCACATACCTTGTGTATATTGGGAGACCCTTCTAGGATTCCCTAAACCATCTGAGAAAAAACTTTTGGCCGTCTTGTCAGCGCAATATACCGAGAACAACACTTGGGGAGCTACTACGCATGTACTACCCAGGTAATCGGGTATTCAGGCAAGAGTACTGTCCCAATCCTCCTTGTCACGTTTAACCTTTGGACCATGTGGTATATCGCGAGTTGCAAAGGCTTGACAATCCTAGTGAGGAACCAAATTTTATCACCTAAGTTTTCTTATGACCTTTAGCTTGTGTAGGAGAGGTTTTGTGTGTGTTTCTAGTTTCAAACCCTAGGTTAGGTTTTTAGTGACCGACATTCTAGCCGAGTTACCTTTGATAAGTTCTCAAAGGGCTCAAGACTTACCACCTGACTCACCTCCTATTGTGGAAGAGAGCCCAATGGAATCCATAGAATAAGGTGTCGTAGCTGATTCTCATGTTGAAGAGAATCCAGTTGTGTAAGTAAGGGAATAATTCACTACGTATGATAATCCCTTGGTTGAACAACCTCTTATTGCTGATATTGTCTTTCATTTTCCGATGGAAGGTCACGTTGGTTCATCAAATTGGGTTGATCGCCTGTCTGATGATACCGAGGGGACAAAATATGGCCCTAATGCTCCCTTTTGGAGAACTTCTATGGGTCAAGCACTTTCCAGATTTGGAACTACCAGACTATCTCTTGTTAATCCCCCTAGGGATGCTCCTTGGAATGAGGAAATGTATAGAAGGGTCTAGCCGACTATAGATGGTTTACATAATTTTAAAGAACACCTTGCAAACATCACTGCTTTGCTGCTTCCTCATCAGGATCCCATGTCGGCTCTTTTAACCCATCTCTTGGAATCAACCCCTCCTAGATACCGACCACTCTCGTCGTCTCAAGTAACTCCTAGTTTGACATCACCATCTCGAGGACCAATAGTTCCTAATCCAGGTCAACCATCCAACCATGTTACTACAGTTCCAAATCTTGGGTTTTCTTCTAGCTCTCTTGTATCTTTTACCACTGGGGGGAAACCCCCAGCTGAAGTTGCATCAATAGTTAGTGGAGTCACATTAGAGGAAATTTCAACTCAAAATGGGCCTCCTAAAAAGAATTAATAAAATAATAGTTAAAATAATAAAATAATATTTATTAATTTTGGAGGAAGAAAAGAAAAAAACTACTTTTTTGTTTGTGTTTTCGACATATCTCCCCATGTTTTTACTCAAATTTTGATCAGGAGAGCTCGTTGGATGTGGAATTAAATTCTACATCCAATGAGTACCCACTCAACATACTTTTAAGGACCCCGCTACCCCAAAAACAAGAAATACCTGAAAAAATGTGGTGATGACGACATCATCATCACGTTTTTTTAGGTATTTCTTGTTTTTGGGGTTGCGGGATCCATCAAAAGTATGTCGAGTGGGTTCTCTTTGGATGCAGAATTTAATTCTGCATCCAATGATCTCTCCTGATCGAAATTTGAGTAAAAACACGGGGAGATATGTCAAAAATACAAACAAAAAAGTAGTTTTTTTTATGATACCTATCCCCAAATTTATATTAAAAACATTAGAGGAAATTTCAACTCAAAATGGGCCTTTTAACTTTGATTCAAATTCCATGTCATCATGTGTTAGCCAATGTAATTGCTTTAAATTTGAAATACCGTATAGGTCTTAAACACCTTTTTAAAATAAATTTGGGGATAGGTATCATAAAAAAAACTACTTTTTTTGTTTTATTTTTGACATATCTCCCCATGTTTTTACTCAAATTTTGATTAGGAGAGCTCGTTGGATGCAGAATTAAATTCAACATCCAACGAGTACCCACTTGGCATACTTTTGATGGACCCTGCTACCGCAGAAACAAGAAATACATGAAAAAACAAAATGATGATGTCATCATTCCATTTTTTCAGGTATTTCTTGTTTTTGGGGTAGCGGGGTCCATCAAAAGTATGCCGAGTGGGTACTCGTTGGATGTGGAATTTAATTCTGCATCCAACGATCTCTCCCAATCAAAATTTGAGTAAAAACACGGGGAGATATGTCAAAAATACAAACAAAAAAGTAGTTTTTTTCTTTTATTCCTCCAAAATTAATAAATATTATTTTATTATTTTAACTATTATTTTATTAGTTCATTTTAGGAGGCCCATTTTGAGTTGAAATTTCCTCTTATGAGTGTTTAAGACCTATACAGTATTTCAAATTTAAAGTAATTTCATTGGCTAACACATGATGACATGGAATTTGAATCAAAGTTAAAAGGCCCATTTTGAGTTGAAATTTCCTCTAATGCTTCCAGTACAAGACAGACCCCTATTGTAGGACAGTTAGTAGTTGTAGTTCCTTCCATGGAAATCAACGTGGTTACTCCTCCTCCTAGTACGGGGAAACCCTCAGGGGTACAACCCATTGTTAACCAACCTTCTTGGGGATAAGGCTTACTCGAGAAATCCACCACCCATAAGTAATGTGAAATTTCAACCTACATCTACAGTAGTGGTATATCCCGATATGCCTTACCCAGAAAACATGTTTACACCATGGGGGAAACCTAATTGTTCATATATGCCTATGCCTGGAGGGATACCTATCAATACTATTGGAGGTTATGGTGGCCCACCTTTTGGAGGGCCACCTAGTGGAGGGCCACTTGGTGGAGGCCCACCTAGCGGAGGCCCACCTAGTGGAAGTCCACCCTATGGCAGACCACCACCTAGCAGACCACCCTCTGGCGTACCACATCTTGGACGACCACCACCTTCTGGAGGACCACTTTTTGGGGTGCCACCATCTGTAGGACCACCTCTCCAGGGACCATGTTCGAGAGGACCACCTTTTGGGTGACCCCCTTTTGGAGTCCCACCTGGTAGAGGACCACCTGGTGGAGTCCCGCCTCGCAGAGTACCACCACCACCACCACAAGGAGGAAACCCTCCTTTGGGAGGCCAACCTCCATCTAGCGTATCTTCAGGAGAATCATCAGCAAATTCCAATCCTCAACAGCCAGTGTATCAATTGATCCATGGTCCTACTAGTATATAGATTCCCTATTAGTATTACCAGTATGTACTGCCTAATCGTCAACTTCCTTTTTTGGAAACTTTGGACTTTCCTGATCTGTCCAAGTTGATTAATTACCCCATCCAGCATAGCCCTCATGGCCTATAATTCTAGTTAAGTTACCATCAAATATCTTGAAATTTGATGGAAAGCAGGGAGAAGATCCCAAAAACCATGTTATGACTTTCCATCTATGGTGTTATTCCAACTTCTTGATGGATTATTTAGTCCGTTTGAGGTTCTTCCAACAAACTTTAACTAGTACGGCTGCCAAGTGGTACATTGAACTTTTGCAATATTCGTTTGTGGACTTCAACTCATTGGAAACAATTTTTCTTACTCATTTCCAGTTGCCCATCCATTACGAAACTGGTACGGATCTTTAGACATCACTTTGTCACAACACTTCCACACATATAGCAGATCATATTCATGAGTGGAAGAGACGATGAAGACTTATTAAAGCTCCTATCCCAGACCAATTATTGGCTGATTGGTTCACCAAATCCTTGTTGCCTCCTGTTGCCCATGATGTGGCTATGGGTGCGCCGTGTTGTTACTGATGAGTAGGCTATCATTTGTGCTCAGTATCTAGACTTATTTTATTCCCAATCTAGAAATTTGTATGACCTAATCCCTTAGGTTCCTCATCCCATCACTAACCCTACCAAGCCACCTACATAAATTCCCGTTGATGGGGTTGTCAGTTCAATCCAACCCTTGTGAGTAGCTAAGCCTGCCAAGCAATAGAGTACTTCTACTACTACTCCTTCTCCTACAGTTTCTATCGAAGTGAACACTACTCAAAGTACACAGACACCTGGTAACAAGGAAAAAGGAAAAGGAAAAGGTAAAAATCCTGGAAACCAATAGGAGAGTCCCAAGGATACATCCCCAAAGAATGACAATAAAGGAAAGAGGAAGGCTAGGTATCCATTCCTATTGCATGGTGGTGACCACTTCACGAAGGAGTTCCTTCATCGTAAAGAGATTAATAATTTTTTGAAAAGTAACCGTACACCGGTGGTGCTTACTGACCCCTTTCCATCTCAACAACAATTGATCAATCACATGTCTTCTCAAGGAACCTCTAATTCTATGGAAGAAATCAAAATGATGTCCTCGAAAACCATTAGCTTGACTACTCATAGTTAGTCACATGACAAACCTACAGAGAATAAGGACGAGAATCCTTCTTTTAAGAAAGCACCTTGCACTAGTTCTTCTCCTTATTTGTCTAATGGCCCTCTTACAATCAAGAAACCTAATCTTGACTTGATTTTGTGCCCACCTAAGAGTACTCTCTAGAAATCTGTATTTAACCCAAATGCTCGAGCTGCACAATTCTACAACATTATTGAAGATTTGGCTCAAGCACCTTGTGCGATGTCTACCTTGGAGGTATTCCAAAGTTGTCCCACACGACACAAAAACTTGTTGATAGCATTAGGGGCCTTAGACCTAGATAACACTAATTTGATTCATTTTAATGTGGATAATTACAAGTCTAGATTACCCCACCGTCTCTTCTTTCAAATCGCGACAAGAGTAGTTGGGAGAAAGGTCCATACGACCGTTTTGGATGAAAGAGATTTCATGTCTGTGTCTTGTTGGAGAGCCATTGGTTCTCCCAAACATACGAAGTCACCCACAACCTTGAAATATTTCAACGGACGAGGTTTCCAACCTCATGGGGGAAAGACTGTTTCCATTCAAGTGGAGGTAGTCAATGCTCCATTGGATTACAATATGCAATTGGTGAGAAACTGGTTCTATGCTATGATGGTTGTCGCCTCAATAGTTTTTCGAACTATCCAATTCCCTCTTTTAGGGAAAATTGTGACCATCGATGAAATCAATTTTTTTTCACCAAATGTGACTATCCCCACTACAAATAATATCCCTATGCTAGGTCAATCCCCTCCAACTTATCAATTGGTTGGGGTAGGTATGTTGAAGGATTGAACCCTCATGGGAGACTAGAGTGTTCCCCTCAACCCATCTTAGTACGGAAGTGGCAACTGTGAACATGATTTCCATGACCGGCCGTAGTCCTAGAGGCAAAGAAGTTGTTGAGTCATCCTCTCTAGGACCATACAAAGCTCTCTATGATGTTGTTTAATCTTATTTTGATGTCCATTTTGATTATATTCATCTAGTGGTTTCTGATTCGTATCACCTTCCTTATTGTCTATAACGCTCTTTCCCCACTCTAGACTATCTCTCATAGACTCAACTGAGTCCATTATGGATATCATGGTGTGAAGGAACTTATATGGGAAGATCATCATCATAGATCTTATTTCCTTCCCAATGCTAATTCGATAGACTTTTATCTTGTGTCTCTCATTAGTACTCCTATTGTCAGCAATACTCAAACGCATGTATTATTGCAAGGCATTGATTCTGAAGGAAACCTTTGAAACATCACCCAATCAACCCGTATTGACATATCATTCAAGCCCGGAACTGTTGGGAATGTTTGTGTAAGCTAGAACTGTTCAACAAAAGAAACTGAAAGTTATAGAGCTCTATTCAAAGAGTTTTGAGATGTTTTTTTCCAGACATATGAAGAAATGCCTGGGATTGATCCGTCCATTTTTGTACATGAGATTAAAACTTATCCCATGGAAAGGCCAGTCTGAAAAAAACTACGTCAAGTCCATCCTAGGAAGGTTGTGGCTATTAAATCCGAAGTGGAGAAAATTCTAAAAGTGGGGTGTATTTATCCCATACCATTGACGAAATGGGTGTCTAATATTGTCATTGTAGCTAAGAATTAAAGAACTATTAGGGTTTGTATCTAATTATGAGATTTAAATAAGGATTGTCCCAAGGACAATTTCCCTACTCCACGCATCGATCAAATAATTGATAAATGTGCTGAGAGCGTTAGCTTTTCTTTCATGGATGGATTTTCTAGCTACAATCAGATAGAAATTCTACCCATCGATCAGCATAAAATGATATTCATTTGTCTATGGGGAACCTTTGCATATCAGAAGTTACCCTTTGGTTTAAAAAATGCCAGAGCTACATTCCAACGTGCCATGTCCTATTCTTTTCATGATATTAAGCACATCATGGAGCCGTATCTGGATGATCTCCCTGCTTATTCACAACACCAGGAGAACCACCCAGGGCACCTTAGGAATATTTTCCTTAGATGGCGTCATTATAATATTCATCTCAATCCACACAAATGTGTCTTTTGTGTTGAGACTGGGCATCTTCTTGGCTTCATGGTTTCCAAAGATGGCATCTAGATAGATCCTTTGAAAATTGCTGCTATTTTGGTCCTATCCTCCTTGACTAATATCATTGAACTCCAAATTTTGCAAGGGAAGGACAAATTTCTGTGTCGTTTCATATGCAACATCACAGAAAAAAATGCATGGCTATATGCATCTCCTTAAGAAGTACACTCCATTGTTTTGGGATGACCAAGCCCAACGTGCTTTAGATAATTTGAAAAATGCTTTGACAGATTCACTAGTGTTGCACCCCCCAAATCACTCAAAATCATTTATGTTGTGTGTTGTTTCCTCCAATACTACTATTGGTATGGTTCTAGTGCAGGAAGATCTTAATAGCCAAGAACAGGGGATTTATTACCTAAGTAAGAATCTTCTTGACTTTGAAACCCGTTACTCATGTGTGGAGAAGTTAGCCTTGGCTATGGTCATTGCCGTGGATAAATTTCATCAATACATATTACTACACAACACAATTGTTCTCATGGATAAAAACCCCATGTATTACATTTTGACTTGTCAAGTACTAGGGAGCAAGTATTCCCATTGGATTGTCATCTTATAGGGATTCGATCTCAAGCTCGCTAAGGATACTTTGAAGAAGTCCTTGGTTTTTGTCGATTTAATGTGTGACCTCCCCTGTGCTCTAATGGAAGCTGATCCCAATGATTCATTTCTGAATTTTTTTTTTTTCTAATCAGCACAATCGACCCGTGGTATGGAGATTTGATCATTTATCTCCAGACCCAGATATTTCAGCCCGACATGTCCTATGACGATCGTCATCGCATNTTTTCTAATCAGCACAATCGACCCGTGGTATGGAGATTTGATCATTTATCTCCAGACCCAGATATTTCAGCCCGACATGTCCTATGACGATCGTCATCGCATCCATCACCATGAAAAGTATTATCTCATTTTAAATGATACATTCTATCGACGTGGTATTGACTCCATTCTTCAATGATGTATTACACATGAAGAGGCTCAACAAGTGTTGAATGATTGCCACTCTAGAGCATGTGGCAGTCATCTTCTTGGGATGGTGTTGGCTCAAAAAAAATTTCGCGCTGGGTATTTTTGGGCCTCAATCTTCAAAGATTGTCATGAGGCAATTAGGAAATTCCCACCCTGTCAACTCTTTTATCCTAAAAGGAGCACCCACCCTGCTCCTTTACACTCCATCATTGTTGTTGGCCCTTTCGTCAAATGGGTTATTGATTTCATGCATTGTAATCCTACCTCAGCTAGGGAGCATGGTTGCATCATCGTATTCATTGATTGATTTACAAAATGGTATGAGACAATGCCTACATATGAAGAGGATCGCAAGACTGCCTCCCTCTTTTTGTTTAATCATGTGATAGCTAGGTTTAGAGTTTCGCAAGCCATAGTCATTGACCACATATCTCATTTCTGCAATTAGATGATGGCTAAGTAAAGTGTTAAGTTGGGTTTTCACCATGAAAACTAAACTCCGTATTATCTGTAGGATAATGTTCAAGTTGAGGCCATTAACAAGGTTTTGAAAACTATTCTATGTAGGATGGTTAGAGATGACAAATCCAACTGGAATTTAACTCTATTTTCTGCACTGTGGACTTATAGGACTTTAGTCAAAACAACAACTGGTTTCACACCTTTTCAATTGGTTTATGGACTAGAATTTGTCCTTCCTATCGAATACCAAATCTCGTTGCTCAAACCTGCAGTAGAACTTCTCCCAAACACTTTCGCCAAAGAAGAATGATTTTTGTACTTTAAAAACCTTGATGAAAATAGAAGAGATGTTTCCTTAGCTAATGAGGCACATAAAAAATTCGTTAAGGCTCAGTACGATAAGTCTATTCAACCTCGTGTCTTTGATGAAGGTGACATGGTTCTGAATTATGATGAGAGACATGACAAGCTAGGAAAGGGGAAGTTTGAATCCATGTGGTATGGTCCCTTTATCATTAGTAAACTTTTAGAGAAAGGGGCCTACGAGCTTGTAGACTACGATGGGATACTTTTCGGGAAACCTCGCAATGGGTTGTACCTAAAAAGGTACTATGCTTGAAGTCATTTCTGCGTGGTACCTTATATATATGTATATTGCTTGAATTTTTGGTGTGTTTTGGCATTTCAATATGGTTCTGAGGTTTTTGTTAGTATTGTTTATACCATGTTTTTGTTATGCAGATTGGATGGATTTTGATGGTTTTTCTTATGGTGCTTGTCGTCATACCTTGAACCTCGCTTCAGCTGCTTGGGTTTTGTATTCCCCACCACATGACTTAGTTAGTTCATGAGCTGTTTGTATTGGTCCAACTATTAACAACATCGATGAGTATCAAGCAGTGATAGGTTTGTTGACCGAGGCTACATCTTGGGACATTCATGACTTGGTAGTATTCAGGGACTCGCAACTAGTGGTTTTTCATTTAAACCACATTTATACCATCAGAAACCCTACACTTCTTCATTTTTTCTAAAGAGAGCATCTGTTAGAAAGGTCTGATTTGAATCAATCACTTATAGGAACATTCCTAGGCCTTATAACATGGTTGTCGACTCATTGGAAAACTACATTTTAGACTGGTATATTTCCCATACATAACTTTTATAGATAAAACATGGTTCATTTTATAATAAAATAAATAGTAAAAGACAATAAAAAATCATGGAAGTATCATTTTCCATTTGAACACATATAAACATTGTAAGTAAGTCTGTATATATATATAT
>LPNX010707475.1:105390-182141 GCA_001517045.1 Pseudotsuga menziesii
CTACCAGCAACTACAATACTGTAAACTTCCAAGCCATGAACCTCTGTACAGCCACCACGAAGGAGAAAAACGACAGAGTACTACAAAGGATAGACACGACAGAGCACCATGAAGGAGCACCACAAAGAAGAGCTAGAAACCAGACCGTCTCAGGACAAAGATCAATCGGAATGAACCACTAGGGTTTGGCAGAGCTCAAAGCCCGCAGGCGATAGGAGGACTAAAATGAAAATGGGGGCAAGTCAACTTATATTCGCCCAATGCATGGCGAGGAGGCATCCACGACAACACTTAAATTATTGCCAATGAGAGGGTTGGTTTATAACATTCCATATCATTGCAATTGCCAACGCAATTATGGTATGAAGTTTCCATTTGATCACCTCTTCGACCTTTACCTGCATTATTTCAAACATCATAATGTCAATTTTCAATCATAAAAACAAACATCACATTGCAATATATTTAAACTATATCCTATCTATGTTAACCCTAGCTCGAGGTGTTAACATTCATCAATAGTATTTAAACATTGAAATATTTGCATTATGGTGTTAAGCCCTTAACATTTGATCCTTGTATTACAACCATGATCTATAAAATTGATTTGTTATATGCTAAACCTAGTTTAATAATTAGAACGTAAAAGTTATATTTTGAGACCTCACTTGAGGTTAGTTCATTGGATTATAGTATAATCAATGAACTTATATTACAAGACTGATACAATTTGAGTGTAGTGTTTTTGTCGTATGAGTTATGGAAGATATACCTTGCGACCAATACCTTAATATAATAATGATAACAAAGAGTCTAACCAATATTTTACATGTCAAGTAGTATTATTATGAGTTATTTTCTCAAGGAGTAACCATGTACAACATGGGAAGTAGATCAGTTATCATGATTTATGTTATTATAAAGTCTATGTCCTTATTAAATTCAAATAAATATGTTTACTTACGTGAATCGAGCTGGTGATATTACCCATTCAAAAAGAGCGACATTAAAAACTTATAAGAGCCTCTTTTTAGCCATTAAGTTCTCTAATGAACAGTACTTTTGGAGCTTTTACCTAGTGCTAGTAATTCAAGAAATTATAGGCAGTGGTTGGAAAATAAATTTATGTAAAAACTGCCATCTTTATTTCTGAATGTATATTCAACTGGAAGGTTCATAGATATAACTGGAAGTGACGATCTTTTTCTTTAGTGTCTTAAACCTTTTCTCATCAATTTTGCTATTTATCAAAAGTAAAATAAGGGAGGATATACCTGTAAGAAGCTGAACAGTCTGGTTAACATGCGATCTATTTATATAGTTCTCTACTGAATGAAGTTGGTAACAGCATATGATTTATTTACTTTAGAATAATCTGTTAGCAGCAATCCCAAAACTTTACCTGAAGATCTGTAAAAGAAAGGAAAACTGTGTGCGTTAGCTTAACAGCTAATTAAGCCCAGTTTAACATAGCATATCCCCTTGCTGTTGCAAACAGAGAACATTCAGAAAACTGAAGAGAAACTCAACTAGCATTCCAAACAAGTAAAGATCATACAGTTACAAAATTAATAGCATTAACTAATCAGTATTTAACGATTGTATTAACATATATTATGCCATTTTAAAAGTTTTAAATTTTTTTGAAAATTTTGGGGTTTTAACAAATATCATCATCAACACTTTGACCTTTCGATCAGCAGCAACATCATCATCATCATATTCTGATCTGTCGATCAAAATCATCATCACATTTTGATCTTTCGATCAGAAACATCATCATCATACTCTGATATTTCGATCAGAAACATCATCAAAATACTCTGATCTTTCGATCAGAAACATCATCATCATACTCTGATCTTTCAATCGAAAACATCATAATCATAGTGCGTCATCATCATACTCTGATCTTTTGATTAGTACGTCATCATCATCATACTCTGATCTTTCGATCAGTATGTCATCATCATCATACTCTGATCTTTCGATCAGTATGTCATCATACTCTGATCTTTCAATCGATATGTCATCATCATCATCAGCTACAACCTATAATCCACAACTCAAAGACAAAAAGTCTTTGGATCAATTTTGGACTTAAAGTCCATGGATGATACAATCCCACCACATTCTCGACAACCAAATTTACCGGATTGATTACGGGAGAATCAGTCCCTATCACTTTAGGACTAAGTCCAATGATGATGCAATCCTACCACATTCTCGAGGACTAAAGCCACCGGATTGATTATAGGAGAATCAGTCCCCATCACTTTAGGACTATGTCCAAGGATGAGGCAATCCTACTACATTCTCGAGGACCGAAGCCACCGGATTGATTACGGGAGAATCAGTCCCTATCACTTTAGGACTATGTCCAAGGATGATTTAATCCTACCACATTCTCGAGGACTAAAGCCAACGGATTGATTACGGGAGAATCAGTCCCTATCACTTTAGGAATATGTCCAAGGATGATGCAATCCTACCACATTCTCGAGGACCGAAGCCACCAAATTGATTATAGGAGAATCAGTCCCTATCACTTTAGGACGATTTCCAAGGATGATGCAATCCTACCACATTCTCAAGGACCGAGGTCACCGGATATATTATGGATAGATGTCCTGGGATGATACAATCCCTCTTCATTCTCGAAGACTGAGGTCTCCAGATCACTTTAGGGAAAGTGCCCAGGGATGATACAATCCCACCACGTTCTTGAGGACTGAGGTCACCATATCTATTGTGGACAGATGTCCCAGGATGATACAATCCCTCTTCATTATTGAGGACTGAGGTCTCCAGATCACTTTAGGTAAAGTGCCCAGGGATGATACAATCCCACCACATTCTCGAGGACCGAGGTCACCGGATCTATTGTGGACAGATGTCCCAGGATGATACAATCCCTCTTCATTCTCAAGGACCGAGGTCTTTGGATCACTTTAGGGCAAATGCCTAGGGATGATACAATCCCACTACAACATCACTACTCCCCCTTTCGAGGAAGGTCTTTCCAAACAACACCAAGCTTGTCTCAAAAGTGTTCGAACTCTACTCGAGGTAGAGGCTTCGTCAGTACATCATCATCCAAACCATCATCATATACATCTTCAATATGTGAATATTGAAAGCATCATCATCTATATCTTCAGTATAGAAATACTGAAAGCATCACCATCTCTATATTCAGTATAGAAATACAAAATCACCATCATCCGCATCTACAGTATGTAAATACCGAAATATCATATATATCTTCAGTATGGGAATACTGAAATCATCATCATCTATATCTTCAGTATGGGAATACTGAAATCATCATCATCTATATCTTCAGTATGGGAATACTGAAATCATCATCATCTATATCTTCAGTATGGGAATACTGAAACATCATCATCTCCATATTCAGTATAGAAATACTAAATCACCATCATCTGCATCTACACTATCATCATCTGCATCTTATCTTGTATGTGGAAATACCGGATTTCTATGTGTTACATCGGAACACAGGGTTCTTTGTTATCACAACTATGGTTATCACATAGAATCATTGTAGTATCCATATTTAGGTCAAAGAGACCTGATATCATCTTCTGAAGCCATATGGCTTCACAACTTAGTAGAGCAATCTGCTATGTATTCTGCTTCAACCGTGCTAAGAGAAACACTGGACTGTTTCCTGCTAAACCATGAACTCATAGCAGACCTCAAACAAAAGCATTTACCTGATGTGATTTTCCTGTTTGAGATACTTCCAGCCCAATCTGCATCTATGTAGCCATACAATCTATACTCATGGCTACCATCATAGTTTATACCAAAGTCTATAGTCCCTTTTAGATATCTCATCACATGTTTTGCAGCTATTAGGTGAACCCGTCTTGGTTGAAAAAGATATTGACTTAAGGTGTTCACAGCAAAACAAATGTCTGGTTTGGTATTTGTCAAGTACATCAATGACCCAATGATCTGTCTATAGTGAGTCACATCCACTAACTCTGATGAGTCATCAGCTAACAGCCTTAGGTTGGATTCCATGGGTGTGGCCATGACTTTGCATTCCAACATATTGAATCTCTTCAATATCTCTACCAGATACTTTCCCTGGTTGAGAAAGATTCCTTCTGAACTTTGCCATACTTCCAGACCTAGGAAATAATTCCTTAACCCAAGGTCTTTCATCTCAAATTCTTCTGCTAGTTTCTTCTTGCTTTCCATGATCTGTTTATCATTCCCTGTCAAGAATAAGTCATCCACATATAGTAATAGAATGACAGGTTCATCTTCTACAACCTTGTAGTAAAGGTTAGGATCAACTTTACTCTTGGCAAAGCCCATGATCATCAGGAAACTCTCTATTCTTCCATACCAAGCTCTAGGAGCTTGATTCAAGCCATAGAGGGCTTTCTTCAACTTGCATACTTGATTCCATCCATATTTAGCTTCAAATCCTCATGACTATTCGATGTAAAACTCTTCCTCAATCATACCATTAAGGAAGGCTTGTCTTTACTTCATCATGGAAGAAACTACCATGATAGTTTTGAAGGAAGTGTACCTTTCTTCCTGGAGTAAGTGTCTCTTCAGAATTAATTCCCTCTTTCTGATAGAAACCTCTAGCCACAAGTCTTACCTTACTTCTATCAGAAACATATCTTATCTTGAAAATCCATTTGGAAGATACCACATTCTTGCTTTCTGGTTTGACTACTATATCCCAAACATCATTCTAGTATCATAACATCTTCTATGAGTTTGTCTTCTCAGGTCATCAACATATCCTAGTCTTCTGCATTCAACCTTGAAGGTTGGAACCCATTTTACTCTTGGTAAAGTCTCGATCCATCACAAAGCTATCCATCATGTCATACCATGTCGAACTTGGACATAATTTTTTGTAGTCACTCCCCCTGAAGTGGAGAATCATCTTCCCTCTTCATTCTGTACAGGTCGTTCTATGCTTGATATATACTGGTCAATAGAGTATGTCATGTCATAGTCTATTATTTCTGAGGAAAATCACAAACCTTGCTTTTTACACTTGTTCTTGTAGATCCATATGGAAGATACTACGTACTTCCCTTTATGTCTCGAAATCATATCGTATACATCATTCCCCATGATCAAATGTTATTCTTTGATCATAGCTTCTTTCATAGCATTCTTTTCTTCATCTTGAGTTATCTCTTGTACCCATGGTAGTCTTCATCCTTCAAGGTGGATCTACCGCTGTCTGAAGCTATTTCTTCCGTCATGGTGTCTATGAACTTGGGAGCTTCAGATTCATGTTTATTGGAGTGAATCTTGAATTTTCATCACTTGTTCTTTGGAACAAGTCTCATCCTTCTTTTCTTGTAGGAGGTTGTACAGGACCCTTCCTACAATTCAAATGCACCAGTTGCATGGTTATAACTATTTCATAAAACATATGCATAATGACAAATTCTTATGCCTCATGCAACTATTTAGTCAATACAACATTTATCCATATCTCACATAAACTTTCTAGATGCCTTCCATCTCTACCATGACATCATTGATATTGTGCACTAATCCAATATGTCAGCAAATAGGTTTGATAAGTAGGAATGGAGAGTTGTATAGCACCATGAGCTACTTACCCATCACATGCATATTAGTAGTATACAGTCATTAATACAAACAATATAATCAAATGTATAACAAAACAATATCATGAAATGACAATTGAATACTTATCTTTTATTTGTTTCATGGGTAGACTCCATCTTGATCATTATTTTTTATCATCTTCTTCATTCATGAAAACATCATTTATTATCCAAATGATAAGATGAATAAGAGGTTCTTCAAGAATCAAGTTCTTCATATTCCTCATCACTTGAGGGATCTTCTTTGAATGGTGAGAGCTTGATCTTCAATTGCTCCCATCTTCTTCTTCTCTTCTTATGAGTTGAGCTGAAAGCAATTACTTCCTTCTGGCATATAGTCTTTGCATGAATGAATCCCATGATCCTGGGAGGCCATTCAAAGTGGCTATCACCACTTCTGCATTCTCCACTTCTTCTTCTACCACTTCAAGTTGTTCTGCATTATGGATCTTCACATTCTTCAATTGTTTTCTCTAAGCCATCTTCTAATTTAAGTTCTTATCTTCAAATAGCTTGATCAAGGAATCAAACATATTCGGTATATTTAGGGAAGACACTTGTGGTACAAGTTGATCTTTGATTGAATCAGCAATGATCTTCTTGGCCTTGATCAAGTTATTCTTGTGTAAGGCTTTGAGCCTCATCTCCGTATGGAACTGGAACCTCTCTACTCATGTAGGTGTCCAATTCATTTTCTTCAGAGAGATCAAATACTTCCATGCTTGGAATTTGTCAACTTTACCAAGCTTATCATCAATCTGATGTGATAGATCACTTTGAAATGAAAACCTCAAATGCAAATAGCAAAAGATTAGATCTTACCGATTTGAGGTGTCCATCCTGTTTTCGAAGCTGGCTGATCTAGGGATTTTCAAAGAAACCCTAATTTTAAAAAATTAGAATCTTTTAGATCTGAATGGATAGAAATATAGATCTCTTCAAATGGAGCTGTCCAATGTACTCATTTTCTGAAAACAGTGGAGGGAAGATCCCGGAACAGGAAGCCCTAGTTTTCCAATTTCTTCAGCAGAAATTCCTGTCACTATCTCTGTGATATCTCCAGAATTAATGCTTCTCTATGTCTGAAATTTTGCACTAAAGTATCCTATCATGTCCCTGATCCAACACCATATTTTCATCAGAATTGGTTTCACCAATTGGGATTTATGATCCTTTTCCCAAGGTGACCTGTTACAGGACTGTTCAGAATAGCGAAGTTGTATGGCATGCCACGTGTTACGGGTTCATCTTCTGAGTCTAATATTCAGATCATAGAAATTAAAGTCTGTACTATTTCTGGAAAATCTTCAAGAATTCCATTTGGACTTCTGTAGGCCAAGATATAGTAATTTTTCCAAGGTGTCTTTTTTAGGGATGAATTCTGGAAGAGGCTGGAACCCTAACTTGGAGGGATCATATATCCCAGAATACAGTGAATATAAGGCTAAAGTTTGGACACAATGTACATCAGGATTGTATCTTCTATATCTACAATTTTCAACTCCTGAGCCTTTGCCAATATCTAAATATAACGAAAGTACCAAAACTTAGCAGTTTTAGTATTTAGGGTTTTTCTAGCTCGGGGTCAAACTAGGGTTTGACTTTCCTAGAGTTTTGCCAAACCAAATTTATTGATCCAGGTCTCTAAAATTCGATTTTGATGAGGAGAACAATCCTATGCTAGGCTCACTCAAAAATTCCTCTTATGTAGAAAGCCCTAATTTTCCACACCAAAATTGAAAATGCTCGGAATTGAACTCCGCTTCGACAGAAAGATGTGCCCTTCAATGGAGAATCAGTCTAGCCTTCTTTTGCTGATCGATTGTGGATAGAGACCCAAAAATTAATAAGCCCTAGCTTCTCTAGCTGCACAATGTCTTCTTTCAGGGCGGCTCTGATACCATGTTAAATTTTCATATGCTAAGCTAGATCATTAGTATTTCATTTCGAATTCATAACAAAAGCATATAAATAGGATCACTGAAAGATAGACAAGCACAACCATACAAAAGGAACACAAAGATTTATCCTGGGAAAACCCTAAAGGGAAAAACCCAGTAAAAGCTTCCTCAATATAGATTCCCCAAAAAGATAAAAGGTAAAACCAACAAGGAGATCAAAGCCTGATCCTCCTCCTTCTCCAACTACTCTTCTCTTCTCCACTAATGCGCTACAGAAGTGAGAGTGCGCACTCCAAATGAGGAGCACTACACCTCTATTTATATTCATCCGTTCACTTAATTTAACTCATTCGACATGTAGGCTCGAGTTAAATCATGTAGGATCGAGTTACACATGTAGGCTCAAGTAACCACACTTGGGTGCTAATGACCCACCTTTACAATTAGAGGGGACTACCTCGTGAATATTATTAGTTCTTTCGATTAGGAGCTTTGGGGTACAATGTAATACAAGGGGCTCTCCCAGTAGGACCATCGGGGACCACAAAAAGATACATATAGAATATTATTCAAAGTTACAATATTTCAACAGGCTGAAGGGGTACTACCTCCCCTGTTAAGTGCCCCTAGATCTAGCATACCTTCTACGCCTTTGACTCTAGTGAGCCGGGTGGTCCAACCATCGATTCACTCAAGCCTAGAAGGTGCTTCTGGGGACATGATTACTATGATTCCTAGTATACCTACTATTCGTTCCTCCTTCACATACACTACCCAAAGTGGGTCCAGTAGGATCCTTGACTTTTGTCTAAGGATTTCCTTGGAATGGGGGACACATTCCCCCATCCACTCCATACGTAGGCCCATCACCTTCTTATGTAGGAGTGCAGTTTGGAAACAATACCTCTTATGGGAAAAGTTTTCAAAATCCAGTCTCGGCCCCATTTACGAGCTTTCCCTTTTCGTTGTTTAGCGGAGGAATACGTGCTCCTGTTTTTCAGACCCCAGTTTTGATTGGGATGACCTGAACCTCTTATATTGCACCTCCCACTCACAACCCTATGGCTTATGGATGGAATCCATTTCAAAGTAATCCATCCACTTCACAACCCGTGGCAGGGGGAAACTCCACCTTTACTTATGGGCATTCGGGGGCAGGTCCCTCTAATCCATAGAATGGCACTTTTAGTGCCTCCGTTCGAACCAAGATTCCGTTCTTGGGAACGTTAAACTTGCCAGACTTGTCTAAGTTAATGAATGACCCAGTGAGGCATGACCCCTCATGGCCACCTGTTCCCACCAAATTGCCATCGGACATCCCTAAATTCGAGGGAAAAGTTAGTGAAGATCTATGGGCTCATGCCACCACATTTCATTTATGGTGTTCTTCGAATTCACTGAATGAAGATTCAGTCAGGTTGAGGCTGTTCCAGAGAACCTTCACAAGTACCACAACAAAATGGCACATTGAGTTTCCTTCTGCTGCTTTCAATACTTTTTGGGACTTGGCTATTGCATTCCTTAGCCACTTTCAGCTTCTGGTCTGATATGATTTCGAAACGGACTTGTAATCTACCTTTAGGCAGAAGAAGGCTACCCACATCTCAGATCATATCCAAGAGTGGAGGAGGCAAAAGAGCCTGATAAAAGCCACTATTCCTCCTGAGTTATTACTAGAGTGGTTCCTTAAATCCCTGTTTCCCTACATATGTAAGGATGTATCCACCTCAGGAGTGACGAATGAAGAAGAATCCATTCTCAGGGCCTAGGAATTGGATTTGATTTATTCACAATCTGGGATCTTGCATGAGATTATCCCTGAGGCACCGAGGCCTACCCATGATGCGGAGAAGCCTAAGCCTGGGCCGCATGCTGATGGTTTGGCTAGGTCTGTAAACTCTCCCACCGTAGAGTCTTTGGCTAAACAACTTCATTAGCTGTCCGTCAAGCATTTTTCGATGGAGGCAGCAAAGGCTGCCCCCTCCCCCCAGAGTGCAAATGTTTTTGCACAGACCTCTCAAAAGGGCAATCAACAGCCCGGTGGGAAGAAAAAGAGAGGAAAGAAAGGAGAGGGAAACCAAAACAAGAAGAAACCCATGAATAGTGCTGATGGGGGTGTTTGTGCCAGAAATTGTTTCTAAGGCTAAAGAAACAAGCCAACACAATCTCAAATAAAACTCAATAAAGTAAACTAGGTTTTATCGTTTCTAGAATGTTTCTTGGTTGTAAATTTGGTGAACAACAGGGAATACACTCATGAGCTAAACAATAACTAAATCATAAGCAACTAAAGACAAAGATGCATAATATAATCAACAAGTATCCAACAGAACACAAAATTGAAGTTCATTCATAAAATATAATCGTCACTAGCATACAAACATAGACCAGCAATGAATTTATCAGTTAAGCAACTAAACAAGTCAAATATGAAGCCAAAACATGTACTGAAGGGTAAAAAGTGTCATATATCTCATAGACTGTCATTAAATACAAATAAGAGTTATGATACTTAGCTCACAAGTAAGTCCAAAAGACCTCCTGAAGTTCTCCCAAAATCAAACCCTACTTCTGTCTTTCTCATCTATCTAAATAGTATTAATCAACAAAAAGCAGTTAGGGTTACTGGCCTAACTGTCTTCAGCTAACTGCTCAATGAGATAAAGCTAATTTACAATTTACAAAATATGATATTTTCCAAAAATAGTAAACAACTAACTAAAGTGTTTCTCAAAAAGAACATAACAAATAACTGTTTGACTAACAAATTCAAAGGTCCTTTGCAGCTTCAGCCAGCAATGCTATGCCATCCAAGGCTTGGGATTTCCTCCTCGCTCTTTTCTGTTCATTCTCCATATCAGCTACTCTTCTGGTGAGCTCCTCATTCTGCTGCTGCAAGTCTTTAACAGTCTGCTTCAGCTCTATATATTTCTCATCGCTGCTTCTTTTTCTCTTCAAAGCCTCCTTTGAAACAGCTATTAGCTCTTGATAATGTTCATTGACTTCCTGTAAATCTTCCCTCAACCTTTTATTGGCTAAGATAAGGCCATCATTGGTCTCCTGTAGGTAATTCATCTGATATCTGTACTGTTTAATAGCTCTTTGCATGTTCTCTCTGTCAGACTCAATAAATTTCTCTGTTGTGTTATCTTGTGCATCACTGGGCATCCATGGTATATTGAGTTTCCTAAAAATATCCTCATTTTCTTGTGGCAGACTTGCAGAACTAACAGAGATACTAGGGTTTTCCTAAATTGTTGCTTCAGTAGGTGTAGCTTCATCTATTAACAGCTGGTTTTCATCATAAGAAACTTCAGTTTCTTTTCCTTGTTGCTGTCTTAATAATTCATTTCTTACTTCAAGAAATATCGCAGATAGCTTAGACTCGGGCTGACATGAATCTTCTACTGACTGTAATGGCTTTCTTCCTTTTTCAGGATGAAGAGCTAAACTTTTCACAACTGTTTCTTTCTTCCTACTGCTCACCTTATCAACTTTTGACTCTTCATCTGCAGAACTAACATCAAGAACAGTTACTCCTTTGATATTCAAGTTAGGGTTAAGCAGTTTCTTCATATTTAACCTTAATTTATTCCTTGGCCTATTTTTAGGCCTCCATCCTGGTGCCAATTCTCCTAACAATTTCAAAGATTCCCCTTGATATTTGACTGTAGAAAACTCCATGACTTCAAGTCTGCTCTTCTTTTTTCTAGGTTTGACTGTCTTGTTTTCCAGAGTGGAAAATTCCTTTCATGAATCAACCCTAACTTTAGCTTTGGAAATGGTTTGATCCTCCTCTAACAAATAACCCTCATCCTCTAAGAGGATAGTAATGGGACTCCTTGGCTGAGCTTGAATATCTTCTTCCTATACAACAACTTTTTCTGTGACAACAGCCTTATCTTCACTGAAAAAATTCATGGGTGTCATGTGATGCATGGATTGATTTTCCTTTTCTATAATTAATGAATATTTACCTTTAATGTCAGATGCAAATAATTTAGGTTCATTATCATCCTTCAAGAGCTCTGATGCTTCCTCAAGCTTAACCTCTTTTTTGTCTCCATATTTCACCTTTTGACCTAATTTCCTCACTAGTACTTTCCCTTTGTCTGCCTGCTTTTTAGTTTGTTGATCCTCTTGTTTAACCCGAAAACCAGACGAGAAGAGGAAGAAATACCAAGTTTTTCCTTCATTCTGTAGGACAGTACTAATGATCAATTTAATCAGTCCATGGTGGAAAATTGATTGAGAAGTATGATCTTAATGGCCTTTTACTCTACTGGACATCTTCTGGAGACTTTTGAGCAAGAAGAAGGGAGGGATCATTTTAGATACACCAACCATATGCTGCAAAAACCTAAAAGGGTATTTGAAAACATAGGCATATCTTCCTTCACAGGTTATATAGCTTTGTAAAATTATGATAGGCTCCACCCACTCACTTCTAAAATTATGGATCAATATGCCTTTACTCCAGTCTGGGGTAACATTAGGTAACAGATACCTCTAGGCATCAAAAGTGAAGGGAAACTTCTTAAACCACATCTCACCTTCATTTTTGGTTCCTGTAGCCTCTGCCACTAGATCCACTGTCAACCTAAACTTTAAAGTGTCAAAAACTATCATATCCTGCTTATATCTTTTAGCAAATTGATAAGAGACCTCAGAATTGTACCCATCGATCTTCTTGAAAAACTCTAGCCACCTAGCATTCTAGAAAAGTTCTACATAGCCTGGGAATTTCTCAATCCAGCTTGCATCAGTAGGTTCATCCCTATCTATTTTGCCACTTTTACCCATCTGAACTCACCTGGGCTGCTTTTAATGACAGAAACTCTATATACTTCTAGGATTCCGTCACTGACCTAGCAGCTTCTTTTTCTTCCTTCAAACCTCTTAGGTTTCATTAACCAGCTCTCCTAAATCTTCTTTGACTGTTTCCTTTTGTTTTCTACTGCAGGTTAGGTTTTCTCAAAAGCTTAAGTGATTTAGGTCATTTAGAGTACTCCAAACTCCTCATTAAAGCTGTTGATGAAACCTAGTTATCATTCAGCCTGTTCAATTAAATAGTTGACCATCTCCAGAATGTATAGTCACAACTGTGTATTGAGACCCAGTATAAAAATTAACCCTTGATTCCTTCTAGTATCAACTATGAACAATCTCTGTACAGAAAAGCTTTGCATAAATGCTCTCAGCTGCTAGCTGTTTAGGCCAACTTGTGGTTTCTAGGATCAAATGGAGATTGTTTATATAATAGAGGAAAATATATGAGAATAATCCTAGGTCTGCTCCTTTTCTGATCCCAGTAGTTTTAGCACCAAAATGAGACTAGGTCTTCATGTAATCTCAAACATTTAGCTCGTTCGTTACATTGTGTATAGGTAGCAGACCAATTAGTGAGTTTAGACGCCATAAAATATGCACAGTTCTTCACCCTATTATCCTTATAGGTTTTGGAAAGGGAAAGGTTCAATATAATGCTATTTTTCAACCTTCGAGTCAGCACAGCATCTCAGAATCTTTCAAACAGATATTTCTTTGGCAGAAGTCTCATTTAACAGCATAACTTAACATTTCCCTGAACCAATTTTAACAGAAGAGACTTTACTAAGAAATCCCCAAATTATCTGTCACTAATAGATTATCGTGGAATACCTCTTTAATTTCCAACTACAGTCGCTTCAAACCACTCCTTGTGCTGTCTGCTTGCTGAATTGAAGTATACAGGTGTCCTCATATGTTCAATTTGCCTCCAAATGGCAGGACGGGAAAGCCCTAATTTTCTCTTTAACCGTGAAAACCCAACGACTCCTCTGTAACCGCAGCTTTTGATTTTCAGGCAATTATCGTGCTCCACTAAGTCTTTAGTTTAGCAACGCATACATGGAATGACTTCCCTCACATCAAACTCGATGTATGCCTCTATCTATCACGATATGCTGCGTTATGGTTGATGATTTCCACGATTTCCTGCACGACATGAACTCACCTGTTTTCATGATGAATACTGAAATAACACGTAGCAAACTCCTTCAATCATGCGATTAGTCACTTAGAAATCAAGATCGTGCGAAAATTCAGCTCAAACGTCGGAGAATTTAACATGCGCGATATTCTTGTAGCACTCCTTTGTTAATTTTTACCACTTGCGCTACAAGAATAATTCAAAACTACTTTTGGCGCTATTTTGATAATTTTTTCAATTTGAATACAGTTTAGTTGCTAAACTATGCTCTTAGAATATATTGTTGACATCCTTAATCAACATAATGACCTTTAAACCCTTCAAAAACTAAAGGAGAAAAAACTATAATAAACCTAAAGGCAAAAACTTTGAAAATTTCACTAAATACCAAAAATTTATATAGTAAGTGAAAGGATAAACTCCAAAAAATAAACAAACTAGAATAAAAATGACAATCAAACATAAAAAAGTAAGAAACAAGTTCCTGACTTAACATCTGGCTCCAGCTGCGGGATGAAGTCCTCCCTGTGAGGCTTCAAGAACCTGTAGACCAGTGCCTTCTGTCTTCTATCCTACCTACCTGTCTGCAAAATTTTCATTGGGCTATGGAGTCTTTATTATGCTTCACTCACACCGGTATGTACAATGAAAAAGTGAAAGTCTCCTTATAGACTATAAAAATGCTTGAGGAATCGCCCATTAATAGGATTGGACAACTCCTCACCTTCCAAAGACTGCAAGATAAAAGTATTATTCTCCAAAAGTTTGGACACCAGGAAAGGGCCAAACCAAAGATTGTCAAACTTACCATGCTTGCCATTTTTCTCTTTCCTTGCATCCCACCTTAGAACCATTTCACCAATTGAGAAAGTATTTTCTTTGATGTTCTTATCAAACCTGCTTTTGATCTTGGATCTGTACAACTGTGCCTTTTCATCCACCTTTTCCCTTTTCCATTGCAACTCTATCATCTCAAAAATTCTTCTTTGCATATCATTTGGCTCCTCCTGAGAATTCTGGAGAAACTTCATCACTGGGATCCCCAATTGAATAGGGAAAATTGCCTCTATACCATAAACTATCTGAAAGGGAGAAGTTCCAATTGCTTGTTTCACTGTGATCCTATCAGCCCATAATGCATATTTCAACATTGAATCCCATGATCTTTTGTTATGTTTGAGCAGCTTCTTAATACTCTGAATGATGTTTTTATTTGAGGATTCAGCCAAACCATTTCCCTGAGGATAATAGGGAGTTGAATGCTTCAGTATGATACCATTTATTTCACAAAAGGCCTCCATTGCCTTGGATTTGAAAGCCTTTGCATTGTTTGTTACTAATTTCTGAGGACAGCCAAATCTACTAAGAATATTCTCTTCAATAAATTACATGATAACTTTGTCTGTATCATTCCTAGTAGGGATGGCTTCCACCCATTTGGTAAACAAGTTTGTTGCTGTCAGAATCCAGTGGTGTTGTCCTGAGGAAGCTGGATTTATTTCTCCAATAAAATCTAGACCCCGTTGCTGGAAAGGAGCATTGACTGTAATAGGTTTCAAAGGCAAAGACAACAATTTCTATTTGCCAGCAAACTTCTGACAAGGGATAAAAGCTCTTACTTGATGATAAACATCTGCAAACAAGGAGGGCCAATAGTATCCAGCTCTTAATATTCCGTATGCTGTTGTCTTCCAGTATTTGTGCCCTCCAGAAGCACCTTCATGAGATTCAACAATTACCCCTTCAATTTCAGATTTGTCCAAACATCTAAGTAGGATACCCCATGGATCCTTCCAGAACAACTGTTGTTCTACTAGACAATACTTAGTAGCTTTAAGTTTTAAGGATCTAGAAGCTTTCCTATCCAAATGCTCAGGACATTACAAAAACAACAGAAAATAAACAATGTCTGCATACCATTCTGATGATGAATAAAAATCCATGATCTTCTCTTTTTCAAGTACTGTTTGAACTTCCTTCTAAGCTAATTCTTCAGCCATAATATGCAATCCGAGATCCTGACAATTTGATTTAGGCAACAGCTTGGCTAAACCTTGTCCTTTGACCAGCTTGGTAGGCCTGATCTCTACATCATACTCCATAATATTTGCAATCCACCTGCCTCTTTTACCCTCACTATCAGGCTCTGTTAAGACATCTTTTACAGCAGCATTAGGTACAAATGAAATAACTTTTGAATGCAGAACATAAATCCTAAAAATTTTTAAACCCTTTACTAGAGCATAAGCCTGCTTTTCCAATATACTGTACTTAAGTTCAGAATCTCTGAGAGTTTTACTGAAAAATGCAATAGGCTGTTCCAATCCTTCTTTATTCTTCTGCAACAGGACAACTGCTATTGTATCTTCTGATACAAATGAGAATGTTAGAAATTCTTTGGTAAAATATAGGCTTACTAACACAGGAGCTTCAGTAAGAGCCAATTTTATTTTCTCAAATGCACTCTTTGCCTCAGTGGTCCACTTGACTTCCTGATCCTTCTTTAACATGGCTGTGATCTGTTTGATAGTTTCAGCAAAGTTGGCTATAAACCAATGTAAAAAATTGATCTTACCAATGAATGATTGAACATCCTTTTTACTCCTTGGTAAAACTATCTTCAGTATAGCTTTTTCCCTTTCAAGATCAATTCTGATGCCATTAGCAGACACTAAATGGCCAAGCAGTTTACCTTCCTGTACAACAAAGTGTGACTTCTTTGGATTCAGGGACAGGCCAAGTTTTCTACATTTCAAGAAGGTCTGCCTCAAATGCTTCAAATGCTCATCATCTAACTGTGAGAAAATAGTAATATCATCCAAATAAATAACCACAAACTTGTCCTTTTCTCCAACAAAAGCAATATCCATTGCTCTCTGAAAGGTAGCTCCATTGTTCATCAGACCAAAAGCATCTTATCGTACATGAAGGTTCCCCAAGGAGTTGTAAAAGCTATTTTTTTCTTATCATCAGGGTGCATAGCAATCTGATTGTACCTTGAGAAACCATCCACCATAGAAATTCTTTGTGCCCCAACTACTTGCTGCAATACTTGTTCAATCTTGGGCAAAGGATAGTTATCCTTTAATGAAGATTTGTTCAAATTTCTGAAGTCAACACATAACCTGATTTCTCCATTGTTTTTTCTAACAGGAACCAGATTAGCCACCCATGAAGAATACCTGAGAGACACTATGACCTTTGCATTTAATAGCTTCTTTACTTCTTTTTGAATAACAGGGAACAAAGCTGGGTTAATCCTTCTTAGTTTTTGAAAAAAAGTTTTGACATTTGGTTTTAAAGGAACCTTATGCTGTATGATTCTTGTATCATAAGTTCTCAATTCCTCATAAGACCATGCAAAAACATCTACATGGTCTTTTAATAGTTTTATATACCTATTTCTTTGTTCAGCTGTAAGTGATTTGGAAATTTTGACCATCTTAGGATGTTCTGCAGAACCAATATTACACTCCATGACATTCTCTTTTGAAGACTGAACCATAGGCTTTGAAGGTGTATCATCTTTTGTATATATTCTTTCTAGAGGTACCAAACCTTTTGGGATGAAGTTGCTTTTCAATTCAATAATTTTATGTCCAGCTATCTCATCTTCAGCAAACTCATCCGCCTGTCCCTCTTCTTCATCCTCATCTTGATCAATCAGGGAATTTGAAAACTCATCTGTAAGCTCTAGGAACCTTTTGATCTCAGTGTCATCCTCGAATAATTTCCACTGCTTTACATTATCAAGTACATAAGGTCTGTACCTCACCTCAATTGGGTGGTCTTAGGGATTTTGAAGTGTGTGGCAGCCAAAGCCAATGAATCTATAGTCTGATTATAATCTCTTGGAATATAGGTTATATTAAAAGCTACAAAATAGTTTTCCAGCATGTCCCATACCTCATTCTGATAGAGTTTCAGCAAACCCTGCTTTACTTGATAGTTGCTCTTCACATGTTGAACAAATAATTCGGAGTCGCCAAATGCAGCAATCTGCTGAATTCCCAAATCCTTGGTAGCTTTTAATCCCAACAACAAAGCCTCATACTCAGTAGTATTGTTTGTAGTAATAAACTCCAACTTGTACATGAGATTTACTGTTTCACCTCCAGGGGATATGAGAAGAACCCCTGCACCTGCTCCCTCTTTGCAAGAGGAACCATCAAAATATAGTTTCCACAGTTCATATTCTTCTTTTTAGTTGTGATTTACTGGCTGTTCCTTTTCAACCTGTAACAATCCAGCAGTATTGTCTTCGTCACTAAAATGTAGCATGCAAGTTCCCGGGTCTTTGTCAACAACATATAGTGGATGATTGGTAGGGTTCTCGTCATCTGTCACAATGTAAGAAAACTGTAGCTCTCTGTACATCCTTCTATTTCCCCCTCCAAACACAGGAATAGTAGCATATGATAGGTCCATTTGTATGGTCCCACCAACCTTCTTTGCCCAAGACCTAGAAAGCAGTAACTGAAACTTCGGTGTGATATTAGCTACCACAACATCCATGATCACACTTTTCATGGGTAACTGAGCTAGGATGACAACCATGTATTTTATTACACCTAAGCACTTCACTGCTCGGGAATCAAATGCATACAAATCATGATAAGGCTTGGTGATACTCAGACCCAAAGCCTCCATGACAGCCTTTGGCATCAAATTCTGTGAGGCTCCTGAATCCAACAAACAATTGTGTATCATCTGTTCATGGACTGTCAGAGTGACATAGAATGGAGGTGAAGCACCAGCCTCATTTTCAGTCTTTTCATCCAAGGCTAATCCAATGAAAATCTTAGGACTCTCCTCTTGCAAGTTAACTGTGTCTGAAACAGGCTGATTACTTGCTGAATTCATCACTTTCAGGACTGTTTCTTTATATGAAGGATTTTTTATTAATTCAGTCAAGGGTACAGGAATCTTCAACTTTCCTAATTCATTCTCCAAACTGAAATTCTGGACAATTTTACTCACCTCTTCAATCTCTATAATTTTCTTTGGTTTTTCTGGAACTTGCTTCTTTTCTATCACAGGATTAGATGCTTGTTTAGCAGGAACAATTGCTTTCTATTTTGGGGCTTGTACCAACTGTTTTGGACCTGACCTCAGATTTATAGTCTTTTTAAGCTCATTCTGACAAACAGCAGCAGTTACAACAGTCTTTTCCAGCTCTGAATCATCCTCTACTTCGAACATGTCAGCATCATAATATTCTGCATTTAGAAATTCCTCCTCAGTGATGAAACCTATAGACAATCCATCTCCAAAATGATTCATATCTTGGTTAGTTTCTTCAAAAAGCAGCTCTTCGTCAACTTCTTCTTCATCAGCCACATTATTCTGAAGAGGTGGTGGCACTCTTTGGTACTCACTTTCTCTTCTTTCTCGCTGAATATCATTGTTCCTGCGTTCTCTAGGCATGAAACGGGGAGCAAATTTCCTTCTAAATTGATTCTGATTATTTGGATTCCGCTCACCTTCTGGAGAAGGCTTGCTAGAATTTTTCTCAAGCTAGAATTTTTCTCAAGCTCTAATTTGTTCAGTTTGGTAGTCAAAATCTTCACCAACTTAGCCATTTCATCAATTTTTCCTTATGCAGTAAGTGAAGATGAACCTCCTGGAGCTTCTTCCTTCTTTCCTTTTCTTTCATACAGCTGCTGAGTTGTTTCCTTCTTTAGTCTGTTTGAAGCCAGTATGTTATATTCTACCTCCAATGCTGCATCCAGCATATTCAGCAAAGAGATAGGCCTCCTCTCTCTCAATAACAAAGAGAATTCATGATCAAAATCATTTGCATATGTCAGTTTAGCTGATGTTTCTGTAGGTTTTATCTCAGCAGGAATTCTACTGTACATCTTATTGAACCTTTTTGAAAAATCTGCAACTGTTTCATCTTTTTTCCTCCTAAGAGCTCCAAATTCAGATATGTAGTAGGTATGGTCTTTGGTATCACCCCATTGTCTCATAAAGAGATCACAGAGTTCTTCAATAATAGTGATCGAGTTAGCAGGTAACTCTCTGAACCACTTTCTCACATCTCTGTCAAGGCTCTGAACAAACATTCTCATCCAAACATCCTTAGCCTCAATGTTTTGATTGTCAGCATAGCTGAGGAATGCTTCCCAATGTTCTTCAGTAGTGGTTTCCCCATGTCCATTGAACCTAGGAAGATATTTTTGGTAGTCACCTCCAGGCAGGGCATTTAAATACTGAGGCAAGACTAATGGTGCATATCTGGCTGCAACCATCCGGTCCATCATGTCTATGGGCGGATTTTGGGCTGCCATTTTTGGACTGACTGGCTTTGAAAATGAAGAATTTTGACTGGAACCTGGCTGAAAAGGAATTTTACCTAGTTTCAGATAAAAGAGAGGTATCTTACCAGGAGAAGCAGCTTTGGCTTTTGTGAAGGATTGAGGATTACTAAAAACTTGGAAAATGCTATCAAGGATAATGGGCTTTAACCAAGGTGAGTTTTCTTCTTCTTTTCCTAACAAAGTTGAATGTGATAAACCACCCAATTGATCAGAGTCACATAGGGCTAGTAAAGATTGAGACCTTCTAACTTTTCTTGTTGCTTTCAGTATTTGTTCAGGGTCTGAAACACCTGAATGCAATGGTGAAGTAGGTCTATTCCTGGTTCCCACTCCTCTAGAATCCATTGTGTCAAATTTGGTGAAAAATAGCCTTATATATGTGTTGGTTTAAGTTCACCTCTTAAAACTAGTAAAACTGATAAGTATCCTAGGTAAAATATGTCTTCAACTTCGTCCCCAACAATGGCGCCAAAGATGTTTGTGCCAGAAATTGTTTCTAAGGCTAAAGAAACAAGCCAACAAAATCTCAAATAAAAATCAATAAAGTAAACTAGGTTTTATGGTTTCTGGAATGTTTCTTGGTTGTAAATTTGGTGAACAACAGGGAATACACTCATGAGATAAACAAGAACTAAATCATAAGCAAGCAAAGACAAAGATGCATAATATAATAACAAGTATCCAACAAAACACAAAATTGAAGTTCATTCATAAAAGATAAGCATCACTAGCATACAAACATAGACCAGCAATGAATTTATCAGTTAAGCAACTAAAGAAGTCAAATATGAAGCCAAAACATGTACTGAAGGATAAAAAGTGTCATATATCTCATAGTATGTTATCAAATACAAATAAGAGTTGTGATACTTAGCTCACAAGTAAGTCCAAAACACCTCCTGAAGTTCTCCCAAAATCAAACCCTACTTCTGTCTTTCTCATCTATCTAAATAGTATTCCTCAACAAAAAGCAGTTAGGGTTACAACCCTAACTGTCTTCAGCTAACTACTCGATGAGATAAAGCTAATTTACAATTTACAGAATATGATATTTTCCAAAAATAGTAAAAAACTAACTAAAGTGTTTCTCAAAAAGAACATAACAAATAACTGTTTGACTAACAAATTCAAAGGTCCTTTGTAGCTACAGCCAGCAATGCTATGCCATCCAAGGCTTGGGCTTTCCTCCTGGCTCTTTTCTGTTCATTCTCCATATCAACTACTCTTCTAGTGAGCTCCTCATTCTGCTGCTGCAAGTCTTTAACAGTATGCTTCAGCTCTGTATATTTCTCATCAGTGCTTCTTTTTCTCTTCAAAGCCTCCTTTGAAATAGCTATTAGCTCTTGATAATGTTCATTGACTTCCTGTAAATCTTCCCTCAACCTTTTATTGGCTAAGATAAGGCCATCATTGGTCTCCTGTAGATAATTCATCTGATATCTATACTGTTTAATAGCTCTTTGCATGTTCTCTCTGTCATAATCAGTAACTTTCTTTGTTGTGTTTTCTTGTGCATCACTGGGCATCCATGGTATATTGAGTTTCCTAAAAATATCGTCATCTTCTTGTGGCAGACTTGCAGACCTAACAAAGATACTAGGGTTTTCCTGAATTGTTGCTTCAACAGGTGTAGCTTTATCTATTAACAGCTGGTTTTCATCATAAGAAACTTCAGTCTATTTTCCTTGTTGCTGTTTTAATAATTCATTTCTTACTTCAAGAAATATTGCAGATAGCTTAGACTCGGGATGACTTGAATCTTCTACTGATTGTAATGGATTTTTTCCTTTTTTAGGATGAAGAGCTGAACTTTTCACAACTATTTCTTTCTTCCTACTGCTCACCTTATCAACTTTTGACTCTTCATCTGCAAAACTATCATCAAGAACAGTTACTCCTTTGATATTCAAGCTAGGGTTAAGCAGTTTCTTCATATTTAACCTTAATTTATTCCTTGGCCTAGTTTTAGGCCTCCATCCTAGTGCCAATTCTCCTAACATTTTCAAATATTTCCCTTGATATTTGACTGTAGAAAAATCCATGACTTCAAGTCTGCTCTTCTTTTTTCTAGGTCTGACTGTCTTGTTTTTTAAAGTGGAAAATTCCTTGCATAAATCAACCCTAACTTCAGCTTTGGCAATGGTTTGATCCTCCTCTAACAAATAACCCTCATCCTCTGAGAGGATAGTAATGGGACTCCTTGGCTGAGCTTGAATATCTTCTTCCTGTACAGCAACTTTTTCTGTGACAGCAGCCTTATCTTCACTGAAAACATCTGTGGGTGTCATGTGATGCGTGGATTGATTTTCCTTTTCTGTAAATAATGAATATTTACCTTTAATGTCAGCTGCAAATACTTTAGGTTCATTATCATCCTTCAAGAGCTCTGATGCTTCCTCAAGCTTAACCTCTTTTTTGTCTTTAGATTTCACCTTTTGACCTAATTTCCTCACTAGTACATTCCCTTTGTCTGCCTGCTTTTTAGTTTGCTGATCCTCTTGTTTAACCTGAAAACCAGAATAGAAGAGGAAGAAATCCCAAGTTTTTCCTTCATTTTGCAGGACTGTACTAATGATCAATTTAATCAGTCCATGGTAGAAAATTGCTTGAGAAGTATGATCTTGATGGTCTTTTACTCTCCTGGACATCTTCTGGAGACTTTTGAGCAAGAATAAGGGAAGGCTCATTTTCGATACACCAACCATATGCTACAAAAACCTGAAATGGTATTTGAAAACATAGGCATATCTGCCTTCACAGGTTATATAGCTTAGCAAAATTCTAATAGGCTCCACCCACTCACTTCTGAAATTCTGGGTCAATATGCCTTTACTCCAGTCTGGGGTAACATTAGGTAACAGATACCTCTTGGCATCAAAAGTGAAGGGCAACTTCTTAAACCACATCTCACCTTCATTTCTGATTCCTGTATCCTCTGCCACTAGATCAACTGTCAACCTAAACATTAAAGTGTCAAAAACTATCATATCCTGCTTATAGCTTTTAGCAAATTGATAAGAGACCTTAGAATTGTACCCATCGATCTTCTTGAGAAACTCTAGCCACCCAGCATTCTGGAAAAGTTCTAAACAGCCTGGGAATTTCTCAATCCAGCTTGCATCAGTAGGGTCAGCCCTATTTATTTTGCACTTTTACCCATCTGAACTCACCTAGGCCGCTTTTAATGACTGAAACTCTGTATACTTCTAGGATTCTGTCACTGACCTAGCAGCTGCTTTTTCTTCCTTCAAACCTCTTAGGTTTCAATAACCAGCTCTCTTAAATCTTCTTTGACTATTTCCTTTTGTTTTCTACTGCAGGTTATGTTTTCTCAAAAGCTTAAGTGATTTAGGTCATTTAGAGTACTCCAAACTCCTCATTAAAGCTGTTGATGAAACCTAGTTATCATTCAGCCTGTTCAATTAATAAGCTGACCATCTCTAGAATGTATAGTCACAACTATGTATTGAGACCCAGTATCAAAATTAACCCTTTATTCCTTCTAGTATCAACTATGAACAATCTTTGTACATAAAAGCTTTGCATAAATGCTCTCAGCTACTAGCTGTTTAGGCCAACTTGTGGTTTCTAGGATCAAATGGAGATTGTTTATATAATAGAGGAAAAGATATGAAAATAATCCTAGGTCTTCTCCTTTTCTGCTCCTAGTAGTTTTAGCACCAAAATGAGACTAGGTCTTCATGTAATCTCAGACATTCAGCTCCTTTGTTGCATTGTGTATAGGTAGCAGACCAATTGGTGAGTTTAGACACCATAAAATATGCACAGTTCTTCACCCTATTATCCTGATAGGTTTTGGAAAGGGAAATGTTCAATATAATCCTATTTTTCAACCTTTGAGTCACCACAGCATCTCAGAATCTTTCAAACAGATATTTCTTTGGCAGAAATCTCATTTAACAACATAACTTAACATTTCCCTGAACCAATTTTAACAGAAGAGACTTTACTAAGAAAGCCCCAAATTAGCTGTCACTAATAGATTATCACGGAATACCTCTTTAATGTCCAACTGTAGTCGCTTCAAACCTCTCCTTGTGCTGTCTGCTTGCTGAATTGAAGTATACAGGTGTCCTCATATGTTCAATTTGCCTCCAAATGGCAGGATGGGAAAGTGGGAAAGCCCTAATTTTCTCTTTAATCGTGAAAACCCAACGGGTCCTCTGTAACTGTAGCTTCTGATTTTTAGGCAAATATCATGCTCCACTAAGTCTTCAGTTTAGCAATGCATGCATGGAATGAATTCCCTCACATCAGACTTGATGTATGCCTCTATCTGTCATGATATGATGCGTTATGGTTGATGATTTCCACGATTTCCTCCACGACATGAACCCACCTGTTTTCATGATGAATACTGAAATAACACATAGCAAACTCCTTCAATCATGCGATTAGTCACTTACGAATCAAGATCGTGCGAAAATACAGCTCAAAAGTCGAAGAATTTAACATGCGCGATATTATTGTAGTGCTCCTTTGTTAATTTTTACCACTTGCGCTACAAGAATAATTCGAAACCACTTTTAGCGCTATTTTGATCATTTTTTCAATTTGAATGTAGTTTAGGTGCTAAACTATGCTCTTAGAATATATTGTTGACATCCTTAATCAACATAATGACCTTTAAGCCCTTCAAAAACTAAAGGAGAAAAAACTATAATAAACCTAAAGGCAAAAACTTTCAAAATTTCACTAAATACCTAAAATTTCTATAGTAAGTGAAAGGATAAACTCCAAAAAATAAGAAAACTAGAATAAAAATGACAATCAAACATAAAAAAGTAAGAAACAAGTTCCTGACTTAACAGGGGGCAAGAAAGAAAAGAAGAAGGTTAAATTCCCATTTAAGTTGTGCCACGAGGATCACCTCACTCACCTTTGTCCCCTTCTGGAACAAGCCCAGAAGCTACTTAAAGCTCAACAACTAGCTGTCCTGAAGGATCCTTTTCCCCAAGGGCAGAACTCTGCTTCAGCTTCTAATGTAGCAAGGGGCACTCCAAATGCCCCTGACCCAAACTATATCAACATGGTTCGATCTTCGACTTTGTTACAGACTAGGAATAAAAACTATGAGAAAGAGACTTTTGAGAAGGGTAAGGCTATAGGTGAAACTTCTAACCCTCTCACAATCGAGAAGCCTACTGAAACTATGCCGAAGATACCAAAAGGTCTCTTCAAGAAGACCTTGCATAACCCTAATGCTAAGGCTGCTTCAAACTGCTCCATGGTTGAAGATCTAGCTCAAACCCCATGTGCAATGTCAGCTTTAGAGGTGTTATAGAGTTGTCCCATAGAGCGGGATGCCCTCTTAGCAGCTTTAGGAAGCATGGAATCATCGAGTCTCATGGTAATATTTCATTTGTCTGATGTTAAAATTCACCTACCTTACCATGTAGCCTTATCAATAGATGTCATCCATGGTGGAAAGACCATTGGAAGGGCAGTTATTGATGAAGGTGCTTCTACATGCATTATGTCCTTGTCCTGTTCAAAAGCTCTCGGATCCCCAGAGCTAGTCCCATCAAACACTCTACTTACTGCCTTCAATGGGAGGTCATTCCATCCGCATGGTATCCTACCGACTTTTGAAATTAAGCTGGCAGGGAAAGCAGTTTCTGTTGAGGTGTAAGTGATTGATGCACCTTTGGACTATAATTTGCTCTTGGGAAGAAGCTGTACTTATGCCATGTCCGCTATTGCGTCGACCGTCTTTCGGGTAGTGGTTTTTCCACATGAAGGAAAATTGGTTACTATTGACCAACTTGATTTTACTCGAAAAGGTCATTTAGAGTCTAATGAGTCCGCAGTGCCATTGGTTGATCAGGTCAAACCTGCTGCACAGAGCTTGGGGGTTGGAATGTACACATCACTGATGGGAACATTTGATCTTCCAACCCCGATTAACTATATTGGTTCTACTAGTGTGGGGAAGTCCATAGCCACGGTTGTTGATAGGACTGATCCTTAGGTACTCCCTCCCCTGCATGAACCGGAAGTGCCCTTATCAACAGTGGAATTGGCTTACCAAGCTATCACTCAAACCACTATTGATCCCATTCTAGACCCTCCCACAGTATTGGATGACCTGGAAGAAGTATATTTTCCCACATGGGCAGAAAACTCTTTGCACTCTACGAACTGTTTAGATATGGTTTTACCTTCTGATGAAGCCATTTTGGAAGCCATGAGTGGATGTGGTAAGATCTGTGAATATCTTCACCATCAATCCTATTTTCTTCTAGAGCTAAGCAGAATAGAAAATCAACAGTTTCATATGAGACTGTCAGATTATTTTGATACACCCATCAATCCTTACCCAAAGAAGGAATGTTTGTCGAGGGGAACATGGAAAATATTTCTGCTACTATCCATATCAACATCTTTGTAAATCTTGATGTCGTGGAAAACATATATATAGGTGCAAACTACTCTCTTGAGGAGATTGCTATCTATACTACCTTGTTTAAGGAATTCTATGATGTCTTTACCTAGTCATATGAGGAGATGCCAAGCATTGATCCATCGATTGTTGAACATGAGATCCGAACAAATCTTGATGCCAAACCTGTTCGGAAAAAGTTAATACCTGTTAACCCGTGTAAAGCGGCGGCTGTGAAGGCTGAAGTTGAAAAACTGTTGAAGGCTAGTTTTATTTATCCCATAGCTCTGACAGAATGGGTATCCAACCCTGTTCCTATTGATAAGAAGCAAGGGACCATACGCATATGTACTGACTTTAGAGATTTGAATAAAGCCTGTCCTAAGGACAAATATCCCATGCCATTTATAGACCAAATTATAGATGCTTGCACGGGAAGTGAAGTGTTCTCGTTTATGGATGGTTTCTCCAAATACAATCAAATTCAAATAAAACCAAAAGACCAACATAAAATTGCTTTCATTTGTCCTTGGGGTACCTTCGCGTAGAAAAAATGCCCTTTGGATTGAAAATTTTTGGGGCAACCTTTCAACAGGCTACGAACTTTGCCTTCCATGATATCAAATCCATTGTCGAACCTTACCTTGATGATCTACCTACACATTTTTGTAACAGGATTCAACATCCAGATCACTTACGGTTGATATTTGAGAGATGCAGATACTATAAGATCTACTTGAATCCCCACAAGTGTGTGTTCTGTGTCGAGTCAGGAATATTTCTCGGGTTCATTGTCTCTAATAGAGGCATCCAAGTGGAACCATTAAAAGTAGAGGCCATTGTAAATCTGCCTCCTCCTGGTTCTATCAGGCAACTTCAAAGCCTCCAAGGTAAGTCTAATTTTCTTCAGTGTTTTATCGTTAACTATGCCAATATTACCAAGGGTTTCATGTGCCTTCTTAAACAGGACACCACATTTGTATGGGATGAAACTTCCCAACTCACTTTCGAGGCATTGAAAAAATCTTTGTTGTCGGCACCTTTACTATGTCCGCTAGATTACTCTAGGGATTTTATATTGTATCTGGCCACGTCTGATTCGACCATTGGGGTAGTACTGGTCCAGGAGAATGATAAGCTCGTAGAGCATGTCTTTACTATATTAGTTGTGCTTTGGCCAGACTTGAACTTAGGTACTCCCATGTTGAGAAATTAGCCTTAGCAGCTGTCTATGCTGTTCAGAGGTTACGTCACTACATTTTACTGAGGACCACAACAGTAGTGGCGGATGTGAATTCCTTTCAATATGTTTTGTATCGATGGATTTTTGGGGGAAAATTCAACAAATTGATAGTCATTCTCCAATATTTTGACTTGGATTTTCAGTCTGCTAAGTCTAAAAAGTCCTTAGTTTTTGCTGAGCTTATAGCAGAATTTCCTACTGAAGAAAATGTAGCCATTGAAGATGACTCATTCCCAGATGAGCATATCTTCTTAATATCAACCTATGATCCTTGGTATGGGGATATTCTTATATATCTCCAGACTTTGAAGTATCCTATAGCTTCCTCATGGGAGGAACGACGTAAATTATGCCTTCATGCTAAGAACTACCTCATCATAGGACATACATTATATCGAAGAGGGGTGGATTCCATTTTGCATCGATGTCTTACCCATGAGAAAGAAGATATTGTCCTAAATGATTCCCATAGTGGAGAGTGTGGGGGTTATTTATCTAGGTTAGCAACAGCCCAAAAGATACTACGTGCCGGTTATTTCTGGGCCACAATCTTCAAAGATTGTGTGGAAGCGGTGAAGCGCTGTCATCCTTGTCAGCTTTACACTAGGAAAATGCGGTCACATCCCGCTCCATTGTTTCTCATCATCTCGATAGGACCCTTCATGAAATGGGGGATTCATTACATGACATGCAACCCAGCCTCGACTAGGGGGCATAAATATATTATTGTCGCTATGGACTATTTTACGAAATGGGCAGAGGCAATTTTCCTACTTTTAATGCTGATGGGGAAACAATAGCTTTCTTCATATTCAATTAGATTATAGCATGGTTTGGTATACCCAAAGTGATTGTCACTGACCATGGAATTCATTTTCAAAATAGCATGATGACAGAATGGACCACTATGCTTGGATTCAGACAAGAACATTCATCTCCATACTATCTGCAAGCAAATGATCGGGTTGAGGTTGTAAACAAGACTTTGAAGACCATCCTCAAATGTACAATTGATGCATCTCATTCTAACTGGCACATCATGCTATACCCTGCTCTTTGGGAATACCGAATTAATGTAAAAACTGCTATGGGTTTCTCCCCCTTCCAACTTGTTCATGGAGTGGAAGTCGTTACCTCGGTTGAATGTGAAATCCCATCTTTGAAAATAGTTATTCATGTGTTACCCAATACAACAGAGCTTGAAGACCATCCGGTACGTTTAGAAAACCTTGATGAATAGCATCGAGATGCACTGACTGCTAATCAAGCTCACAAGAATAGGGTCAAAAACCAATATGATAAGTCGGTCAAACCTCGAATTTTCTCTGAGGGGGAAGTTGTTTTGCTTTGGGACCAAGACAAAGAACCCTTGGGGTCAGTAAAATTCAAGGCCATGTGGTTAGGGTTTTATGTCATCTTGAAGGTCTCAAAGAAGGGTGCAGATGGGTTAATTGATTTTGATGGGAACAAGCTATCTGAACCTAGAAATGGGATCTACCTGAAAAAGTACTATGCTTAGGCTTAGCATTTTTTCTTGTATTTTATTGTATGTATTTTTATGTACATCAGTTTGTCAGTTTTGTTTTTTATACCATCTGTTGGTTGTTGCAGATGTCTTCTGAGAGGTATCTAGGTTTCGCTGATGGCACAAGTCACCACACTTCTGATCTAGCTTCAACAACGTGATTCATTTACTCTCCCTCAGGATAGCTAGTTACCGCAGGAGGCACTTGTTTAGGTCCTGCTTCTAATAATGTTTCTTAATATAGGGCTTTAATTGAGATTCTATGGGATGCTTTGTCACATGGTATCACCCAACTAGAAGTCCACCTGGAGTCTCAACTAGTGGTTTCCCAGCTCAATCGAGCTTATCAAGTGCGAAACCCTATTCTATTACATCAGTTCATGCAAGTTAGGTTATCAGGTGCAAATCCCTAGCTAGCTTCCCATCTAGAACCCTAATAAGCCCCAGGTCTTCACCTAAGACAGGACGAACAAACATACATGGATTCCCCTCAGGGCGGACCAGTCCAATACTTGCATTTTGACATGTTTATAGGATTGGGACTTTTATACATATGTATATATATATAATTTAAAATTCATAAAAATTTTAAAAAATTGAAAACTAAGAAATTACCTAGCTCTCCCCATGCTCCTCCTGGAGGGAGGAAAAGGTCTAGATCACCTCAAAAATCCATTTCGGCATATGGAAATTGCTCTAGTGTCGGTAGCTGCCGCTCCCACCAGAAGTAGAAGTCATCATCGTACACACTCTACACTGAGCCTCCTCCTCCTTGACGGAGGAAGATGTCTCCCCATATGCTCAGCCTAGGCTGGCATGGAGATTGGACTGGTAGGGGTATGGCAGGGCTCAACCCTGGTACTCTCTCAAAGAATAAGGTAACCAATATTCTAGAATACCCAAAGTTCTTTCGCCTTCCTTTCTTGTAATCAGAGATTTGTTTTCTCATAATTGGGACAACTCCTAAACACCAATCATACAGGGCACCCTGCGTACAATCCACTACCAACCTCATTTGGTTCCATGTATCTAGATGTAATGAAGAGGATCTTGCAATCCTCACTATGGTGCTGGTTAGTACCTGTAGTGTAAGATCACAGATATGTGCAATAGGGATGCAACTCCCTCTCTTATGGGTATCAGGTGTGCAGTACACATTAATGTAGTTCTGGACACTTAAAGGATCACCACCCCTACCGATGCTCCTCGTCGTGATAGGCCAGCAATAAAATATATGTCCTCAGAAGTAATTTCAAAAGTTTCACCTTGAAGGTCAAAAATCCCTAAATCATGGTCCCAGTAGTTTATCATGAACTCTAGCAAACGGACATTGGCCCACATTGGTGATGTGCAAAAGAATTTTAATAACCCACTCGTTCGTAAAGCATGTATGGTGGGCGCACTTTGGAGCACGTCTTGGTCCATATCCTCATGCTCCTGTTCCCTCCATTCCAACACCATCTTCACACCTAGAAAAACCAACATTATGAATCATCAATATCATATAAAATTTTGAAATTTTTGCCTCAATTTAGCTTTTTATCCTTCACATAGTACACACGACTGTCTAGTTAGACATGTCGCGTACTGTACACGACTGTGCCTAAGGGAAAACCACATATAGAACGCATGCACACGAGTTTCAACATAGCAAACCCGCGTACACAACGTGACATGCTTTAGGATGCTTAAAAATATGAAATTGGGATTCAAATTTTAAAATTGTTAGGATCAAATTGAAGAGCTCGGGGTGTAGGCTTACCTGCAACTTGTGGAATCGGATTTCGTCCACTGGATTGTCCACACCGATCGAATGAAGGTAGAGGTAAGAACTTGCTTCTTATGGCTAAAAATCAAAATGGGAAGTTTTGTTTTAATTTTTGAACTATTTATAGAAATTATATTTCTAAAAGTGGGTTTTTTCCTATAGTTCGAAATGTATTCAACTAATACCATATCTCTTTTTGCCTTGTAACAGATTTTTCATCATTACAAAGTGTTTTTTGCTCCTATAGGGTGGTTTTTGACATTTCCAATGCATTTTTGCATCTATATTTAATCCACGTTAAACTTAGCAATTAATATTTTTCCACGGACTATGGTATTTTAAACCATTAGTTCCCTGTCTTTACCATTGTTCTTCCATGGATAGGACCTTCCTTTCATGAGTATCCTCATTTGAAACCTATGTTGTCTTTTGATACTCATGCTCCAGTTGTTTCAGGTACAGGGGTATCCTCTTAGATATTTTTCACGCCAAATAGATCCTCTTTTGGGCCTCTTTTTACAAGCTATCCCTTTATAGGACTCCTCGCCCTTATGGAGTTTCTTTAGGCCTAGGTCTGACTCCTTAAAAACAGACTTGACTGTCGAGTTAACTTGTCCATTCAAGCTCATTAATAATATGTGAATGGGCATCCACATTGGTGGTAGGTTATCTCTTTCTCAAACCATGCAGAATAATACGAGAAAGGATCCCTCTCTTTTCTATTTGAATTGAGAAGAGTATTCGCAGGCATATCTTTATCACTTTTCCGGACCTAAGGGACTAAATTTACGGAAAAGGAACTCCCGGTATGAGCTTAGTTTTCTCTTTTTCGTGCTCTGGACCTAAACATGAAAAAGATTTCGAGTGTAATTTGTGTCTTTGTCATGCTCATTAAACACTAAATAACAAAGCAACGAGTTTATTGTTGTAAGCCCCATTTCTTGTACTCAAATGGATATTTCTGAGTGATCTTTCTTTCCTTCACACTCGTAAAACTCAAGCTATTTATGTTGTTCTGGAAGGAGCGTTGGGTAGGTTGTAATTTAACCTTTTTCAGACCTCCCTAACTAAGTATGAAAAAGGTTCACCTTTTCTTCTACGGAAGTTAAGAGAGTTCTTATGTGGTATGTTTTATACTTTTCCGGCCTCAGGAGACTAAATTGGACAAAGAAGGACCCCCTTGGAGTCTTTTTTGGAGTTTTCAGACTCTCTAAATGTGAAAACACCAACTGAGCATGTACTAGTTCGATCTCATTAAATCCATGAATCAGTCACACTATCAAGCATTATTTTCTCTTCTCTTCAAGCTTGTTAAAAAATGAAGAGAGATCCGAGTTGACTTTCCTGGACTCGTTAAAATTTAATAGGGAAGGTAAGGAAGAAGTTTTCTCTTGTTTTCAGTTAGTGGCAGCATGTCATCTTTGAACATAGCACTCTCTATTTTTTTCAATACCCATGTCTTAGTGTTCACTTTCAGTTCAAATATTACTTCGATTTTATTACTCCTCCTCTTGTCCGTTATACCTGGGGAATTTGATCATGTCTCCTACATAACAAATAAGTCTAGTTGTTCTATCTATAAAGTTAAAAGCTACCTTGGGTCATCTCTGTGTCATGCTCACTATTCAAGGACTTAACTCAATGTCTGATTTCTATCTCGATCCCATCATTGTTATATCTGTTATCTCTTGTGTCTCCCTTCCTTTTCCCAGTTCCTAGTCACTCTTGTGATCCGTTGGAGGATCTATTGCCTTCCTCGTCACAGTATGGTTCCGCTTTAGTACTCCTAAAGATGAATACCTAGATTTTTTATGATAGTACCTCATGATTCACTTCCATCATTGGTGAATTCCTTTTCTTCAGTTGTCGATTATCACCTGTTGATTGACAAATTATTGAATCCAGTCCATGTTCGACTTCAGCCTACATTTATTCACATGGCTTGGATTGTACTGGTTCTTTGGGATTGCTTATGAAGACCTTAGTTCCTCATCTATGGACTAAGTTGCACAAGATTATGTTTCATTTATGTCCACAGCTTCCAGATCTTTGAAGACTCATCATTATTGTATATTGTGGCTTCGATCCACCTTTCTAATATACGTGGTCTTGTACCCGTATCCTATGATGTACTCAAATATTGTAAAGGAGCTAGTGTTCCAATATATTGAACATAGCATCCTCAGATATGACTTTGTATATTAGATTATGATGTATTTGTTTCAGGTACTACCTTTGCTCCATTGGATTTCTGAATTCTCTAAAGATAAGGTTATAATGTATTACGGCCATCACTTCCCTCTGACCTCACACATTAGGGGGCATCTGTTATCAACCCAAATGGCACTTCTCCATCAGAGTGCCGACATTTCCTATGTTGGCACACAAAAGGACATTTATGGATTGAAGGTTTCCTAAAACACTATAGATGGGCATGTTATAAAATACATTCACTATCGATATAGCTTGCCATTTTTACCTTTTCATATGTCAATTGATGTACGTGACTTTGCCAATAAGCAACTCGTGTACATACGCGACTTTTCCTACAGCATGTCACGTACTGTATGCGAGTATTTGTCATTGCAACCCGCGTACAAATCTATACGTGGGTTTCCCTTATAGCAACTCATGTGTCATACACGGGTTGCTAGTATCAATACTTGTGTACGCCTTCCTTTGACATTAAAAATAATAAATCGTGATTAATTAAGATTTTTTAAGCCCTAAACAATAACTATCTTAACTGTCTCAACCTCCTCAACCTTCGAAGTTGCCTTATTTCACTAAGTATAAATAAGGGCCTTGGGGAGGGCATTAATCAATCATACTTGGAGAGCAAAGTTATGCTGGTGGTATCTATTCAGAAGTCTTTGGAGCAGCAGAACTCAGAATCCTTTGGTTTCAGAGGAATCCTTGTTTCAGTCTTTGGGTTGTAACCTTAACTCATTCACTATTGTTAATAAGAGAATCCTTATTCCAAATGTGTGTTGAATATCTTTCATGTATCATGGTTTGATGAATATTTATGATTAAGCACTCTATATATTGTTTATCTAACTTGTCATATATACATGTATAAGCTTGCACTTGGAGGATTTGCTCTTTACAGGCGAAGGAGAAACATCTCTGAAAGCTTTGGAGGAGAAGCAGAGTGGGAGAAGACAAAGCTTGGATCAACCGTCATGAATTGAGTGAGTCCATCCCATCTTCATATTTCCTTTCTGTACTTTAAAGTTTATTGCTTACAAGTTTTAAGAGTACATTGGTAACCCCAGACCTTCGGTTAAAAGGTGTTTATTCCTGAACAACAAAAGGACTCATTCTAGATATATACAAGCTCTAGGGGAAGTATTCCATCCTCATCATCACTCATTTGTTGTAGATATAAATTATTCAGACCTAGAGAAACAACTCTTGTTAGCAAGAGGTGTGATTTTCTAGCAACATCATCAAGAAGTTGAATGCACCATGTACCCTAATGGAATCCTACTAGACTAGCAGTCGAAGTAGTTAGGTTCCTGTTTATTCTAGTGGATGGTTGTACCTTTATATGGGCTTTTATAGTTTGGTGATGTCTACATATTTGAAGTATCAGATGCATTTGGCAAGTTGGTCCAAGTATATACTTTGTTGATCATGATTTTTTGTTAGGATATTTAGACACTTAGGAATCCATTAAGATTAACATGGTCTAAAGTGTCTTTAATTTAAATGTGTTTTCTTTAGTATGCATTAATATCAATCTATACTTATGTACTCTAGGAGTCACAATATGCTCTAGACATAAAGTGATATGACAATTCATATTCACCTTGATCTTAACGGCTATTGATCCATGGATTAAAACTCAAATGGTATATGATATCTATTTCCATAGTATGAAGAGTCATTTACTTAATGCATTGATTGTGAGAAATTAATTTGTAAATCAATTTTCCTTTTGCATTAGTATATTTCCTCAAGTACCTATTTGGTTGGGGTTGTGAATTGTTTCCCTCTCTAAGGGTTTAACCACATAAAACATCGATGTGTTGATTTGTGATATATTTGTGTGATCGGTTTCTTAAGGTGTTCAACCTTGTCGAGATAACCTATTTTAGTCAAACATGGTATTAGAGCATTTATGACTGAAATATTGAATCAATGAATGCATGTGCATCACAAGATTTATGGATTCTATTATTTTTTGTATTTTTGGGTTGAGAGAGGTGTTCCATTTCATCTAGAGTGTTTCTTTTAGTTGGAAATGCTTTTCCTTTCACTCTAAAAGGTTTTTTTTTTGAAGATATGTCAATTTTAACAGATCAAGAGGTATATTGTTTACATTTACATATTTAAAAGTAAATAAATAAATTATCATATTCTTTTATATTTTATCCTAATTTTCTATTTTTTTATTCTCAATTTGTAACCTCTTTAGTCTATGTATTCTCTTTGTCATTTCCCTATGCGAAATTGACAAATCAAAAAGAAAGAAGAAATGTTTTCTTGACTTCATAGTTCAGTGCATCATGCAAACTCAGTGAACCAAAAACAGTGAGAAAGCTTACATGTTAACCTAACCAAGTATCAAACCCAAATTTTAGAAATTTCAGTTTCATTTTTGTTTGTTTGTGTGGTTATGTAAAGTGTCTTGCATGAAAAAAAACAAGTTTTTTAAGGTAGGCATGCTCTCTAACAACAAAAATAGTGTAATTCACCTCCATAATATTAATAACCTATTGCATAAATCACTTTATCGAAAATTACTTTATTAAGTAAGAGGTCTTGAGATCAAGTACTTATTCTATTACTTTTTACAAAATTTCAATGCAACTTTAATTTATAAAGTAATTACATTGTAAAAGTGCTTCCCTCTTGTTTTATAAAGCAGGTTATTTATTTTATAGTAAATTATTAGTGAAAGTGAGATTATAAGAAAAGTTAGTAGGGGGTATTCTTTACTGCGTTTTTTGCACTCATCACTACATGGTTAAACATCTACTTTCCATGTGGCTTCTTAGTTTCATTTCATGCATTTATTCAAAAGGATATAACTTTGACATCTAGAGTTTGATTTTTAGTGCCCTTTTATTTGAAATTGCCTATTTTTTCAAGACCTTTTTTTATCTAAACCTGATTAATTTCTTTTTTGAATTCTTAATAATATGACTAGTCCAAGTGATATTATGCTTACCACTACCAACTACTACTAATGAAGATCATGCATGGAATATGTCCTACAAAGTAGGGGACATGGAAAATTTTAGCCCACGGGAAATTTTTTTATCTTTTTTTTCAAATAAAAGATTCACCAATTTCCAATTATTTCTAAATTGATTCACCCAAATTCCATGGAGGAAAAAATTGTACTCTAAAAATCACCAAAATTGTCTAGAAACTATATAAAAACCTTAGACAATTGAATATTTTTAGAAAAAATATCATCCAACATTTTATGGTTTGAAATTTATGAATTAGTAAGATTCGTCAAGGTTTCTACACTTTAAAAAAATATGGATCCTTAAAATTTTCCCTGTTATCGATTGTCTGACCCAGACAAACAATAGATCATTTTGAGAAAAAAATGTGACCTTTGAGAAGAATATTTCAAGTAATAAGTTATTGAACTCCTCTTATGGTATATTTCACCATGATCATTTGGATATTATTGAAGAATTTGGATCTACTGTACCCTTGTTCGAAGTTTCAACCAAATAGTCAAATTCCACTCCTGAGTTGACTAGTAGTTGATCTACGTTAACTAAGAACATCGACATAGTTTCTCATTCGATTAGACATAAATTTAAACTTCTCTACCTCGTCGGGATACTAAAAAAATTGAAGCTATTGGAGTTGATGATGGAATTGCAGTAAAAAACAATTGGTTAGAAAACTTGTAGTTAAAAACAATGTGGAAGTGTTGCATTGATGGAACATGTTCTTGAAACTTGTGATCCTAACACTTATATTGATGTTGAGGGAGTTTCTAACTGGGATAATGCTATGGTTGTTGAAATTGGTTCTTTGCAAAAGAATAATACTTGGGAACTGCTATCCTGACATCAAGGAAATAATGTTATGTGTCAATGGGGCTATAAGACCAAGTTTACCTCTTATGGTTATGTTGAACGTAACAAGGATCAACTGGTAGCCAAGGAATTCTCTTAGTAAGAAGATATCAACTACAATGAAACATTTTCTCATGTTACAAAGATGAACTCTATTCGACTGATGCTTTCCATTACTACTCATGTTGGATGGGAACTTCATCAAATGGATGTTAACAATGCCAACTTTCTCAAAACTTGTTTGAAGGAAATTTTATAGAAGAAAATCATATTTTTGTGCTAGATCCTGCTCTTGTTTCTCAACTCAAGAAATTGATGTATGGTTTAAAACAAGCACCTTGTGCTTGGTATGAGAACATTGTCCATTTATTTATTAATATTGGATTCAACACTATGACTCTGATCAGAGTATTTATGTATTACATGTTCATGGTGATACTTTGATTGTGCCATTGTATGTTGATGATATAGTCATAAAATGAAATAATGACACTCAAACAACTTACATACACCTTTGAAATGAATGATCTTAGTCTATTACATTTCTTTTGGGGTATTCAAATTTTGAAAATGGATGATGGTATGATTCTTTCTCAACAAAAATGTGCTTTGGATATTTCAAACAATTCAAAATGGATGATTGTAAGTCTTGTTCTACACCTTTTCAGTCAAGATATAAATTGTCTAAGGAATAGGACTCTCTTCGAGTCGACACCACTCTTTATCATCAGTTGGTTGATATATTGATTTACTTGACTCACTATCCACGTGATCTTTCCTTTGATGTTAGTGTAGTTTCGTGTTTCATGCAATCCTTGAGAAACCCATCAGAACGGTGGAAAGAGAATTTTTTTGTATATTAAAGGAACTTATTAGTATCATATTAAATATTGTTGTAGTATACAACCATTGGTCAGGTTTACTTATTCCAACTGGGGAGGTGACACTAATAACTGAAAGTCCACTTCTGGTTTTGTTTTGATTTATTTATGGTCCCTTGGTCTGGTCATGTAAGAAATAGAAGGTAGTATCTCTTTCAATTACATAAGCAAAATATCATGGAGATGTCAATGTAGGTATAAAGGACGTTTGGATCCATTATCTTTTAGAAAATATTGGTTTTCTTGTTCAGGCCTCAACCCTTATCCATTATGATAATCATAGTACATTATAGGTTGCAGATAATCATGTTGCTCAAAGCAAAATGAAGCATGTTGAACTTCATGTTAATTATTGAGACAGTTGGTATAGGACAATGTTGTATGTAGCCTATACCAGAAGCCAAGTTTGTGAAAATTTGAGTTTTTCTTGGGATTTAGGCTACTACAATTATGGGTGGTTATTCATAGAACGTAAGTTCACCTCTTGAATATCTAGAGAATTGTGCTTATGGGGGGGGGTGTTAAAACCAAAGGCTATCTAAGTTCATCATAATTATGGATCTTTTGGATACAATAGTCAAAATACATCACTCGATTACTAAATAATTCAAATGGAGGTTGTTAGGATTAATTATAATCCTCCCTTGACCACCATAGTCTAATTTTCGTTTCCTTTATTAGAGTATGCTTCCACTTCACTAGTGCCATGGAGAACTCATCTATGGCCCATATACCACTTGATGTGCCTGTTTGCATGAGTTTAAGAGCTCCAAAGTCCAATCTATATAATTTAGGAACACACACTTAGTCATGGGAGTCTCATCATCAGTTCACACTAGTCTATGTTGAGTTATCCTCTAATGGGCATCAATTATTTCATATCTAGTTACCATAGCTCCAAATTTACATGAATTAAGGAGTTTAGGTGCCTTTCTTACCTACTTTGATCATTTAACTAATTGTGAATAGATTTAGTTGTCTTCAGTTAAACTAGTGAGCCTCAAGTAGTGATTTTCCCACAGTTAGTGAGCTATGGATTCTGTCCAAGTTGTGGAATACGAATCACACCTAGTGGAATAAAATCCTCCCTATTGTATCATCATTGTATTACACACATATTAATGATTATGAAAGTAGTGTTATGTTGACTAATTTTTGCCTCTTGATTCATCAATTTCACTATGATTGTTTGATAATTGCGCTGAAATTATTCTTCTTTCTTCAAATTTATTTCACAATGAGGTTCAACCAGAAGCCTGAATATCCTAAGCTTTTCTAAATTAAACATGGTATTAGAGCAAGTAATCGGGCCAACTTCAATCCTCAGAAACTTCCATTAATGCACCAGATGCAACTGGGTTCCACATAATTCTTGGTATCTGTGTCTTGCTTCCTTTGTATTTTATTTAGAGAAGTCTATATAGGTGTGAAGCACTATAATAATGTCATGTCCCATCAATTTGACCATTAAAAGTGTTGACCTTGCTAAAGTTCCTAGGGGCTTAAATTGACATTAATTATTCATGCTAGGAAAAAATATTGGTAATAATTATTTTGAGGCATGTATTTAGTTTTATTTCATCCTTTTTATTATTATGCAATTAAATTATGTGGAAATAAACTTTCCAATTCAAGAGGGCACATTGAGGACAAGTCAACTTTCCTTGGTGAAAATAAGAAACTCCACGACAAAAGCAATTAAGGAAATAAAGGGAAATTGCCTAAAAGTAGCAGAAAAGCAGATAGAGGTAAAAGTAGGAAAGTTTTGCAAAGGGAGAATTTTCCTCTTAGAGAACACACAAAATCTGTAAGGAGAAAAATAGGAAAGTTTTTGGGAGGAAGGAACAGTTTCCTTTTGAGCCAGGAAAAGCAAAAAGCTGTCATAACACAAAAGCAACATCTTTGACTGAGGGAGGGCGTAGTTTATAAATGTGAGGGGTGATTTGGACTTGGAAACAATTTCAAATGGTCCTACTTTCCAAATTTCCCAAGGGGGGGAACTTATGTGGCTAGGGTTAGGGAAACCATGGGGTTGACTTGCTCTCACAGGTCACTATTGACCTCCACTTGCCAAATAGGTCATCTAGAAAGGATATTAAAGGTGAATTCAAACACATTGCTTAATTTTGGTTGATGATTTTATTTCTAAATGCTTATGTGAGGATTACTTCTAAGTGTTGTGCCTCAGACTACTGGGAGATGAGCCCTAGCCTTCCATTCCCCTCTCCTTCCATCCCCTTCTCTTCCATTACAGGTGTGGAGTGCTAGATTGAAGACATTGAAGGATAATTGGAATTATTTTCAGCCTCCATAAATTTCAGTTTGAGTTCCAGTGAATCCCATGCTTCACATATGCTCACAGCCCCTTGCTGGTCATGATCCGGGCCTCTCGCCCCTTGTTTTTGGAGCATCCTTATAATGGTCAGTCCATGATGTAATTTATGTTCTGTAGGGTCATAATATTCTTCAAATTATATTTATCAGGTCGAAAAATCTCTTCCCATAAAGACTCTTGTCCTCAGTTTTTTGTAAAAGGCCTATTTTAGCAATGTATGGGGGAAATTGAATAAAAATGAGTGCTATAAGGAATATGTCAGGTTGGGGAAGTGATTGAATGGATTTTAAAAATTAAATGAACTGATATTTACCTCTTTTATATTTCTAGTGTTTTAAATAAATGAATTTGATATGATTTAACTACTTTTTTTAGACCCTAGCTAGATTACTAGCTTTTAATAACTAGTTTTGGTAAAAATGATGTAAAACCATTTTTGTTAAATCAATATGAGCTATTTCAGTTCCTGTGGGTCAATAACAGGCCCATATTACCATATCCAAATACAAAACCATTTTTTTTGGTCCGTACCACCTTTTGGGATCCTCCTTTGCGTAGGGTTTTCCTTCGCCAAAACTGCCGTAAAACCCCAAATTCATCCAAAACTGATCAGAACCTTCTAGAATATATGAAAAATATATAAAAAAACTAGTTATGCTATATTAAGGCTTGAAAAAACCTCTGAAGTTTCCAGAAACCCTTGGTTAAAACAGACCGAACTACCCTCCTTAGTTTCACGGTTTAGCTGCCCAGAAACGTGGTAGTAGATTTCCACGGAGCGGATTTTAAACCCTAAATGGCACCAGATATAAATGTGATAGGGGAGAGGGAATTCCATGTCTGAATGTCTTTGGTTTCTTGCCTCTTCTCACTCCTTTTTCCTGCAAAATTTACCAGAAGAAACCCCTTATTTGCCCAGTCCGAGAAGTCATTGTGTAAATTAATTCAAGTTCAAAAATTTTAATATAATTTAAAGAGTTGAAGAGTGTTCAGGTCTGTATGATAGACTTGGGACATCATAGATAATGTGTACATGTCTAAGTATAGGGTCATTGAATTGGTTTTCCTTCGAATTGAACTATTTTTGCAGGTAAATTGAATAATTCTGAAGAATTGTGTTGCCCCTGAAGCTGCAAGAGGGAGAAATCAGCAGCCTTGAAACCCAGGATCCTCACACACTTCAACTACTTTGACTAGAGGGTTGATATGGATACTATGTTGTGCAAAAAAGGTCTGTATAGGGTCACTATGGGAAAGGAGGTCGAACCCCAACAACCTCTTGAGAAATCAAAGTATCTAAACAAGCTGGATGAAGCATTTGGATTCATGTGAATTCATATCTCTAGGGAGTTACTCTTCCATCTTGATCAATTAAAAAATACAAAGGAAGTATGGTAGAATATCAAATTAGTTTTTGGAAAGAAGGATAAGCTAAGAGGATAGATTCTGGAGAATTATTTGATTTCTATCCATCCTAGCAGCTTCGAAACCATCCAACAATTATTCTCCAAATTCAAATCCTTGTTCATGAAGGGCAAGAAGCATGGGATTGATAATAAGGATGAGCAACTAGTGCTCTATATTGTAAGAAAATTTGGCCCATAATTCTTGATGTTTGTATCCACATTTCACTCCGGGAGATTGAAAAATCCTAGTCAGTGAATTCCATCCCTTGATTGCTTCACATAATCTTTGTTTTAGGAACAATATAAGCTGATACATATGGGATCCCTTAAAGCTTCCAAAAATTAGGCTCTCTTAGTTGGGGAGACTAAGAATACGCAAGAAAAGGGGAAGCAGAAAGGAAAGGAAAATAAGAACATTGATTTCAAGCCTAAGGAGAAGCATAATCCTTTAAAAGGAGCCTTGAGTTCCAAGAAGGACAAGTACAAAAGCTTTCACAAGGCCAAGTTCTCATAATGTAAGAGATGGAATCATCAAGAGAACCTATGTATGAAGAAAACCATAGACCAAATGTCTAGACTCCTTGAGCATAATCATATTTCCATTCCTATAGGTGAAAGGAAGCTTGATCCTAGAAATAAGACTAAAGATCATGAGAGATGCCATGCACTGAAGGAAGGATTCTGTTAGTAACAAGATTTTATCATTGATTCTCTAGCCTCCAACCATATGGTTTCCTCCAAAGAAACATTCTCGTCTCTGGATCTCTTTGGTGGACTGTTGGCCCAGGAAAGGAGCGTAGAGAAGAAACTAGCGCACGCAACCAAAGAAGATGCGCTGCACATGCAATGGAGACAAGGGAATACTGTGGAGGAACCAAAGGACCCACGCATGAAGAGAAGAGACGTGTGCAACATAGGAAAGGCAAGTGTAGAAAGCACACAAATGAAAAATGGTTCTAAAGCGATTGGGCGGTCATGGGTGCGGAAGTCAGCAGATACCACACAAGTGAAAGCACGCTGTAAGTAAGGTCATTAATGTCTTGTGTCAATTCATGATCACTGTAGCTATAGCTTGGGGGGTGGCTGATGGTGATGGTTAATAGATTTCCTCTAAGCAGTCGACCCTATGTGGTCATGTAAAATATTATAAATAGGAAGGATTCAATAGTTATACGGTTGCTTTTTGTTAGTCGTAATTACGGAGTAGGTTTGATAGATGAGATTTGTATACAGCTGTGGAGAACAAATCTAGGAGGAGAGTAATCAGGAATTTGCATGAGGCAGTCAAAGTTAGTGCGTTAGGAGAGCTCTGCTAGAGCGGTGCAGATGCTAGGAAAGTCGATCCAGCATGTGTGCAGATTTGTAGGTAGTAGCAGTAGATTAGGAGAAATAAGAAAAAGATCATGAGAACCATAAGTTTGAAATTAAAGACACATCCCAAGATTAGTCTGCATCTCGCAGACTGCAAGGTGCTATATCTTTTTGCATGCCAAATGAAGAGCACCTTGGTGGTTTTTCCCAGATGGGTTTCCATGTTATCTCTTGTGTTTGAATGAATGGTTGATATGGCGAATATTTATGTGATTGATTACAATTTGCTTTCCATATAATGTTGAATGTTGCTTGAATCTTTGTTATTATCCTGCAATTGGTAGATGAATGATTAGTGCATTGTTGAAATAGCCTATATATATATGTCAATCTATATGATTGTTGTTTTGAATCCTGACTTAAGTCGTAGAACCTATTGATATGAATCAGCTACGCCACACGAGTTGCACCAGCTGCGAGGTGGAAAGGAAGGTCAAGTCACATGCAATGACATATGTTTGTGCTCAGTCACACAAAAATAACTCCTGTGTCCATCCACCTTGCTACCCTTATTGAGCTCCTTGGCTATGAGCCAAGGGACTATAATCCCTCGACAATCACAAAAACATGGTTCTGGAGGTTACCCATCTATGAGATATCTCAGGTGACACTATGCCTGCTTTGCAGGTGTTGCCGATGGGGCTTGCTTTATCGGGCCGGTATCTCGGGTAGTTGTTGGATCGACGGGCTATGCAGAACCTAGGTCACACAAGTGGGGAAAAGTGGCCAACAAATGGTTATATTTCTGGGACCCTTTTAATTAAATCGAGGGATATGTCATGTCAACCAACGAAGAAGGAGATAGAAGACTGGTTGGATTCTAAAACATTGGTGATCATGAAAGAAGAGAGCGTAGGAAAATGGGTGGGGAGACTGTCGTAGCGATTGGGTCATGCAGTCTATGAAGCGGGTATGCTTTGTAAGAGCTAGGAGTAATATGGAAGGTAGTAAGAAGAGATGTTCCCTGGAAGTTTTTAGGATGAGTTAGACACTGGATTCTTGAGAAGCGGAAGGAGGTTCTGGTCAGGAAAGAGGAGAAAGGTAACAGGAGGCAGGAGGGCCTATAGCTTGCATAGGGAGGGTGAATATGGATGCGAGTCATACCTAGATGAAGGGTCCTACGATGAAGAGGAGGAGTATAGCCCAATTTATAAGAGAGTAGAATCGGTAGAGTCTACAGAATCTCCAAGAATAGGACGTGACTACGGTATTCCAGAGAGATCCCCTAGAGTGAGACCTAGAAGTTCCTCACCTGAACCACTTGTGAACACTAGCAGTCCTAATGTCAGGACTGGTGCACAAGGAAGCCCATCAGTAATCCCAGTAATTTCTATAAATCCATGGAATGTAGTGAGCAATCCAAGCACCACACTAATGGCGGGGATAGATGTGTGACTACCCACTTTTAATGGGAATGGAACGGAAGACCCAGAAAAGCATTGGTTCCTTTGTGAAGCTATCTGGATGGCACACTTAGTACATAATGCCAATATAAAGAAGGCACCGATGATCATGACCTTAAGGGGTTGCGCCCTGGATTGGTTCATGAAATTTTGTGCTGCACCAGTTTGAACACCCCAAAAGACTCTTGAGGAGATTCGGTGAGCAATGATCTCAAAGTTCCGAAAGCCCCAATTGGAGTCCCAATGTATTACCGTGATCAAGGAAATTAAGCAGGCTCCAGCAGAAATGGTATGGGAATTTGACCAATGGTTCAAGACACTGATGGCCAAGGTTGGCTTCTAGATGTTATATGTGCAACATAAATAGTGGTTTATTGCTACGCTACTGCCACATATAAGAGGACCACTCATGCAGCAAAAGATCGCAATGCAAACGAAGGCATTGGAGTTAGCAATGAAGCTAGAGGATTCGCCTATTGGGGATGGTGCCACAGGAATGATACAGATTCAGTCTCAGTTGGCTAATCTAACTATTCAACTCCAAGATATGAAAAGGGGAAAAGAAGCACATGAAGATCTCTAGAGTACGCGATGCTAGACCAATGGAGACACCAAATATGAATGCCCAGCATTTATGAACTACATCTCGTATGGTGGGTCAAACACATTGAGTAGTCAAGGGTTTCCCTTATGCAATATATGCCAAACAAGAGGACACCGAGACGTAGATTGCCTATTCATGCACAAGACAATATGTACACCAACCAACCTATATTGTAATTTTTGTAAATCTCTAGGCCATGATGAAAAGGATTGTAGGGACTACAAACTCATGATGGAGAAAATGGTCAATGCATATTTGATGAAGACTGAGAAGCAAGTAAATATTGAATAGATTCCACCTCAGTTCCAGGATACACCTCAGTTTTAGGCTGCACCTCAATTCCCACCTCTGTAGTGGTTTTCGATGGCATCGCAGTTTTAGAATACGACCCCACATAACTTGTACCAAAATCAGTACCAGCAATCGCAATACCTGTTACAGCCACCTCAAAGGGGGGGGTGGCAATTACAAGGGCCAAGGAGGAGGAGGATTTGGCCAAGGAAGAGGCCCAATTGTATGTTACAATTGTGGAGTACCAATACATTATGCTAGGCACTTCCAAAAACCTGTGAGGACTTGCTTGTATTGCAGGAAGGATCACAATGTGGATCAATGCCCGCAACTCATCGCTCGATGGAAATCCCGAACGGTCGGAGTAGCAAACCCGGTACCAAACTCTGCACCGAATCCTGCATTGAATGCTCCCAACCCGAACGCTAATAACAACATACAGATGATAGTCACCGAACCATGAGAACCAAATGTGGCAGTGGTAACAAGGGGAGGTGCTACGATAGGTGCCGACCAAGCTACACAGACAGAACCTGCGACACACACAAAACCCCAGTTGCGACCTGCCACAAAGAAGAATAAGAAAGCACCACTTGACATTCAAGAACAAAAGCACATATTCGTCGATGTGTGCCTAGATTTCGTCGACGCAGAGTGGCCATCTACCTCAGGCTAAGTGAAAGATATTCCTGAGAGATTCCAGAAGATATTTGAACAACGGATTGCGGACAAGAATGTAGATAAGTTTAGTAAACTTAAACCTTCCTTATCAAGTTGTTCAGCACTAATCAAGGATAAGGAAGTGCTTGCAGAATTGGAAGCACTTCTCAAAACACTTCTGGAGGGAGACCCTCTGCCAAGGAAGGTTAACAGTATCAATACCAAGCTCAAGACAGGATGCGAACTCAGGATGACCGCGCAAATTGGTGATTATGATATGGACTATATCATCCTTGACCTTAGATCTGATGTTAACATTTTAACATGCCAGACGTGGGAAATAATGGGCAAGCCACCCTTAGAATGGTCCCCAATTCAATTAAGGCTTGCAAATCAAGAAAAGGTCCCCCCTATTGCTAATCTGACTCAAGTTCAAGTGGATATCAAAGGATTGTGCACTTTTGCGGACTTCGAAGTCATAGATATAGTAGATGCCACCACCCCATATCTCGCACTGCTTGGGATTGATTGGGAAATGGAAAACCAAATGATCATAAATTTCAAAAGAAGGATCCTATCATTTGAATATGATGAGATGTGGGTCGTTGCGCCCCTTGACCCGCTGGAAGGACCAAGGTACGTTGAAATAGTGTTCAACGAAGGGCATGGTGATCACCTTCACACCATCTACAATATAAATGCCCTTTGGGAAGACTATATTAATCCTACTGTAGACAGTAACCTAAGTTGGAAATGTGAGAGTGCATATACATCAGACTCAGAAAAGGCACTGAAGAACTGGAAGAACTGATTACATGAAGTCTCTTCAAGAAAATGTGCCAGGATAACTAAGTCTATTAGATGAGTAGGAACTCAGTCATAACCACTTCTCTAATACGAAGGACTGCCTAACTTGGCAGTGTTCTTGACTAAATTTGAAGAACTGGAAACAGAGCCGTAATGACTATCTGCACTAGACTTTGCATTGAAAGCTAAGCCCGTGCGATGGTGGGGTATGCATAAAAGTACCATAACTGAATGGCTGCAGTGCAGAAGGCTGCTAGAATTAAGGTTTGGGGAGGAAATTACAAATGCAACACAAATATATACAGGGTTATCAGACCTTGTTGAACACTTAGAACAGTGTTCCATAGCATTCTCGAGCTACCCTCACCAAGAATAGGTTCACCATTTAATCCATACTCTTGAGATGGCACCACAAGGCTAGTATGCATCTATGGAGCCGCGCCAAGAAACAAGGGAATGGGAAGAAGTTGCGCAGAAATTCACTTACACATTCCAGTTCACAGACAAGCAATCGTTAGTTGATATTGCGCTGAAGACTATTAAGGAGAAAATATTCGTTGAGATCCCACTGGAGATTGTGTATTCTCTAACTTGTGCTGCGCATTTCCACCAATGCTATGAGATAGTTCAACATTGGATGACATGCTATAATATCTCTGGAGACCCAAATGATGATCCAACCAACATCAATATTCTAGTATCGAAAGGATCATGCGAGGTAGAAGGAAGCGACATTTCCAGTGAGCAGTTCGTTAAGCCACTAAAGATTAAAAATGTTAATATTTGATTGAAGGAAAATCCAAAATTTTCCAACATTGGAGACTACTGGGATGAAGAAACAATAGCCAAAATCATCGATCTAGTACATGAATTTCAGGACCTATTCCCAACAAAATTTAGGGAAATGAAGGGGATAGTAGGGGATTTGGATGAAATGAAAATTCCACTCAAACTCGACACAAGGCCAATGAAACATCGGCCATACAGATTAAATCCATGTTATAAGGAGAAAGAAAAAGCAGAACTAGACCACATGTTAGAGGCAAGAATTATCGAACCAGCTGAAGAGTCGGAATGGATAAGCCCCATAGTCATTCAAGACAAGAAGGTGACAGGTGAAGTCAGAATCTGTGTCAACCTGAGGAAACTAAATGATGCCTACTTGCACAATCCATTCCCTACACCATTCATGGATGAAGTTTTGGAAAGAGTTGGCAGACAAGAAATGTACTCATTCACAGACGAGTTCTCGGGATACCATTAGGGCCGAATTGCGCAAGAATATTGACACAAGACAACCTTTGTAACAGAATGGGAATGCTACCAATACATGGTAATGCCCTTTGGCCTTAAAAACGCCCCTGCTATTTTTTCTAGAATAGTAGTCTCTACTTTCAAAGATTTCATTCATAATTTTCTTGAAGTATACTGTGATGACTAGATGGCCTTTGGTATAGTAAGAGACCATATTGAAAATTTGTGCATGATGTTGGAAAGGCATCACCAGTATCAAATTTTGCTAAATTTGAGAAAATATATATTCTGTGCACCATTCAATGTACTGCTGGGCCATGTATTATGTCGTGAAGGGATCCTGGTTGATCTCATGAAGGTAGCAATTATCCTGGAATTGCCTTCATCCACATCAGTCACGCAACTCAGGTCCCCATTGGGATATACTGGGTATTATTGGAAATTCATAAGAAGGTATGCAGAGATAACTGCCCCAATGGAGAATATGCTAAAAAAAGATGCTAAATTCAAGTGGAATGAAAACTGCTAGGAGAGCCTGGATAAGCTTAAGGGTAAAATCGCTACTGCACCAATATTAATATTTCCATATTGGAAAAAGGAATTCCATGTAAATGTTGATGCATCCTCGATTGTGCTTGGTATAGTTCTAACCCAACTAGGAGATGGCGCAATTGACCACTCAATCGCATTTGCAAGTAGAAAAATATCAATGACAAAGAAAAATTATAGCAGAAATGAAAAAGAAGGGCTTGCAATGATCTATGCACTGCAAAAATTTAGACATTATCTATTGGGTGGACATTTCAAAATGTTCACTGATCATTCTATGCTAAAGTAGCTAGTCAATAAGCCAATGTTGGGGGGGGNATCATGAACTGAAAGTGGGGAGGAACCCACTAGCCTAGAGGACAATTTACCGAATGCGCAACTATTTTCTATAGATGTTGTTGATAAAGAATTGGATGCTATTATACATTTACTAAACATAGGATACACACCTGAAGACTATTCGTCATGGATAAATAAACAACTAGTTGTCAAGGCCTCAGACTGCACGCTAATCACGGGATAACTCTATAAGTTGGGACTGGATGAAATACTGCAAAGATGTGTCTTTGATCATGAAAGACAATGGGTAATGGATGAAGCACATGCAGGTGTGTCAAGAGGACACTATGCCAGGAAAGCAACGGTGTGCAATATTTTGCAAGCTGGACTCTAGTGGCCAACGATACATATGGATACAACGAAATACTGTCACAATTGCAATAAGTGTCAAAGAATGGGGAAACCATCGTGACGTGATGAAATGCCACTTGCACCAAAAATTACACTGCAGGCCTTTGATAAATGGGCAGTGGATTTTGTTGGCCCTATTAGTCTGTCGGGGAAACAGACTGGTGCATGCTATATCATCACTGGTACAGATTACTTGACAAGATAGGAAGAGGTGGCACCTGTAAAAGATTGTACTGCTGCAACTGCAGCCAAATTCCTATTTGAAAATGTTGTCACAATATTCTGTTGTCCCAAAATCCTAATCAGCGACCAAGGTACACATTTTGTAAATAAGATAATTGTTGAACTGACTGCAGAATTCCAAATCTAGCATAAGAAGACAACGCCCTACCATCCTCAAGAAAATGGAACTGTTGAGGCATTCAACAAGGTACTCGAGAATGCGTTCACCAAAGTATGCAATGTGCGGAAAGATGACTGGGACCAGAAAGTCTCAGCGGTATTATGGTACTATAGAACAACATGCAAATGACTAACTGGATACACCCCTTTCCATTTAGTCTATGGATACGAAGCAGTCGTGCCCATGGAATACATTGTCTCGAGTCTACGAATTACTGCAATAACAGAGATGATAGATACTGACGTTGTAGAAGAAAGGTTGGCGTAGCTGGTTCAAATGGAAGAAGAATGTTTTATTGCAGGCTTCCATCAAAATGTAGAAAATCAATGGAAAAAATCCGGGCATGACCGCCACATCACAACAAAGCAGTTTAAGGTTGGTGGAATTGTTATGATGTATGATAGTAAGTTTATCAAGCATCTAGGTAAGCTCAAAATGCACTAGTTAGGTCCATATGTAGTTGTACACATTACTAAAGTAGGTGCAGTAAAAATACATAAGCTAGATGGAACACCGTAGGCGGGCATGATCAATGGTAGTCGATTAAAACCCTATCATGATGACTGCAGAGTGGTCCCATAAGGTCATGATGTGCAAAAAATAAAAATAAAAAAAATAAGAAGAGACAGCTAGCGAAAAGTGATAGATAGCTAGCAGGAACTGATAACTAGTAAATGAATGAAAAATTTGAAAAAGATCTGGCACCACTAAAATTTCATTAGCACTAAAGGGACAAGTCCAAGGAGAAGGGCGACGGTCTTTTTGGTCCCATCTAGTATATTACCCTTAACTTCCTTGAAAAGTGCATAATGGAACTTAAGCGTGCAAAGGACAAGCCCATGTGCTCCGCCAAAGGGTCCTTCACTCTGTCCAGTCAGCTTAAAGACTCGTCTCCTATAAATAGTCTTTACCTTCTGCCATATAATATTTTCATTACTTTGACGAGCCAAACAACAAAAGAGCCGAGCCCACTGAGCTGACCGAGCCATCCTTTAGAGCTGAAGCCCTTACTCAGTAAAATATTTTAGTGATAGTAAGGACTCTAGTGAGGCCATCTCTAAACCAATTCGGCCATCCAATAAGATGAAGAAGATGTAGGGAAAGCCGAAGTAGTATCGAGACAAAATACCATAAAAAAACCACTGTAGAGTCTATCATATCCATCACAAGCAGGGAGTCAGCTCACGCATCTAACTACCTCCCGACTGCTAGTGCAACTAGCCGGAGCCCAAGTTTTTGTCATCGCACACCCATTGAATGTAAACCCCCCTAGTTCCTCTAGCCCTGTAGCAAAAATACCCAAATACCATAGAGCCAACATGGTTCTGCCACCATCACCTGAAGTAGAGCTCACTGAAGAAGAGAAGAACTTACTGCCACCCTATGTATCACCCAGGAGGCCAGATGTCATAGCAGTAACGATGAACATTCCAGAGCTGTTAGAAGAAGCCACTATTCCATAGGGAATCACAAAATCACAGGATTCCATCATGACCAAACTTCAGGTATTAAAGTTTGAAGACTATGACACTCAGAAGCAAGACATATCCAGATATCAATTCATGGCCATAAAATTCGGTCAACCGCCGAATGTAGACGTTGTCTCTGCAATGGAGTATGCACGTAGATTGGAGAAGTATGGTATATTAAACCTTCTCCTTATACCCCATTTTTTCCACTCTCGAAATGTATGTTAAGCAGCTACTCATCTGCTTCCATGGTGGCTACCTTTGGCTGAACAAACCATGTGAGGTGATGGTGGAACTGATTCCGGCCATTATAGGCCTGCCACAGCATGGACTTGAGCTTGCCCCATAGTTACATAATGAAGGGGAAAATCCCAAAAAAGATGATATGAAGACTAAGTACCAGCTTCTCTACGGTGGAAAGGGTTTCCTCATCAGCTCCGTTGAGGATGGTGTTGTACAGGACCCAACAAAAATATTGTGTAACAAGGTCCTATGCAAGATGAGGCTACCTGAGTGCACGACCACAATAGTAGAACTTGCAAAAAAGTGTGCATAGGGTGTGCACATTAACTAGTCCCAGTTCCTCTTGAACGAAGTAATGGACGATGCACGAGAAGCGTAGGAGCAGCCCACAGCTAAGTTTCACTTCTCCTGGCTCTTAATTTTAATTTCATTTCTGGTATGCTCTCCACCACTGGATTATAAACCTATGGATATCCCCGTAGAGCTCCTCGGTAGGCCTTACCAAAACCTCTGGGACCATAAGGACAACAAGCGCAAGGCCGATGCCAGAATTACATTCTTCGTACAGGGATAAAGGCTACGACAAATTGTGTGTGCATAGTACCAATTGAATCCTAGAATGGTTACAAAGTATCCATTATTTCAATTCCATGAAGTGCAACACAACATCATCCTACACCCACATGGGAACCCCAAGAAGTAGGCGCTTTCGACATTCTTCATCCTCAAGGATGTGGATATCAACAAAGAAATCAAAGATTGGCCTGAGGAATGGCTTAGCCATCATAAGGAGGTGCCCATAGGACAAAAAGTGCCATAGGGGGATCCACAAGAGAACCCAAACCAGTACCACACTAATACCAGTACACAGGAGCACGAGGATGGCTCCCAAGAAGACAAAGCAGAAGATGAATGACACCTACCCAATGCCGACCTCGATGACCCTGCTGCGAATTAGGCGCTGAGAGTTGAGCGAGACAGGAAAAGGAGGGGCAAGTAGCCCATGCAAGAGGAGGAAGATGAAGACACATTGAGCTTCCCACATAGCAAGAAGCAGAAGGCTAGTCGACCCCATGTCAGGGACATAGAAGATGAAGACCTCACCCTTCTTCACGACGCAGTTGCCAAAGTAATCAAGAAAACTTTGGGAAAGCTTGTGACTAGGAAAACCAATTGGACAATATCCATCACTACAAAGGTTAACCAATTCACATAGACTCTCACAAAAGTACGAGACACCATGCAGGCTGAAACCTATGGTGTAAGCTAGGTAGACACCTTAGTGACACCAGTAATGCTCCTGTACCTAAGAATAGTAATGCCCACGGAGGCATTGTCTACAAAAGGAAAAGAAAATGAGGCAAGTATCCATATCCTGGACACATTAATTTTAAATTTTTCAAATTTAACCTTGCCGCAAATATAATCTATTCAGTAACCCACTACCACAAAAATTAGAATCTAAGAAAATGGAGTTTCATATCAAGTAGCTAAGGCAACTAGGAAAGCAAGGGAGTGAAAGCAAGTTATCAACTACTAGCGGATAGACCTAGCAGCCCAAGAACAGAGGTAGGCTTTGCTAGAACAAGCAATAAAGGAGGAAGCTATGCAACTCTTAGACGACGAGGCATAGACTGAGGTAGAACACATGCATCAATTAATACACCTATCCACGCTAGCTGCAGACCTCCAAAAACAAATCTAGGAGATGAAAACCAACCAGCAGCCCGACATGCCCCCTGAAGTGCTGCAACAAAGGTAGCAATAGGAAACTCAAGCTATTACCTGGCTTAGGGAAGCCGAGAACATTTATGCATAAGCAATGGAAGCGATCGCTGCAACATGGGAGTAGCTCATTGATGATGAAATTGCAAAACAACTTGCTGAGAAAGTGCAGAAAGTAGACTTACAAATATTGGCAATGAAAGCCGAGATTAAGAAGCTGCCAACAAAGGATAAAATTGCAAGGGGGACTGAGCTTAAGAAGATCCTCGATAAGGCAAGAGACCTGCGCAACCAGGAAATCATGCACAACAAGGAAATGGCTGAGCAGTAGGCCTAAGCTGAAAGGATAACATATTTAATTCAGCCGATCCAAAAGTGAATCCATGATTTCACTAACACACTGGCTAGTACCTCATTATAACATCCTAGCAACAGCAGAGTGCAGGAACTTCAGCAATAAGAAGATGAAGCTTGCCAAAAAATAGAACAGATTACTCCTATTTTGTCCCAGTTCCAACAAAATGTTGGAAGTACAGAACAACTTGCATAGAAAGATATAACCGCAATGGTGAGCGGAGAAGAAATAAGAGAAGAAACAAGAGAAGAAGAAGAAAACAAAGATATAGGTGGGCAGGAAGATGAATCAGAACATGGGGAGCACCATCAAGAAGGATCGAACCAGACACAGGACAAACATGTGGGCATAGACTTATGAGAACTGGATAAAAAGGAATTTGTATAAGCCCAAGTCTAAGCTAAAAATAAAAAAAGAGCACACAAGGAACAAGATGCGAAAGCCAAGAAACAAGACAAACTGTGCAAAAATAAAAAAATAAAAAAAATAGGAAGATAGTTTTGAAAAATATGCACCGCAGGTGGCACCCATCATATGTCCCTTGTTTAGTGGCTCGGGACAAGCCACAGGTGAGTGTTGGGGGCTTGTTGGCTTGGGAAATGAGCATAGAGAAGAAACTCAGGTGCCCAACCAAAGAATATGCATTGTGCGCATGATGGAGACAAGGGAAGACCGCGAAGGAACCACAGGACCTACACAGAAAGAACAGAGAGGTGCATGGCATGGAAAAGGCAAGCGTAGAAAGCACGCAAATGATAAATGGTTGAAAAGCCAATAGGTGTCTGTGGGTACGGAAGTTGGTGTAAGTCAGGGGATGCCACATGAGTGAAAGCATGTTGTAAGTAAGGTCGTTAGTGCCTCATGTCATTTCATGATCACCACAGCTGTATCCTAGGGGTGGCTGATGGTGATAGTTAACAGACTTCCTGTAAGTAGTCGACCCTGCATGGTCATATAAAATATTATAAATAGGAAGGATTCAATATTTAGAAGGTTTCTTTTTGTTAGTTGTAATTACTGAGTAGGTTTGATAGACGAGATTTGTATACAGTTGTGGAGAACATATCTAGGAGGAGGGTAATTAGGAATCTGTAGGAGGTAGTCATAGTTAGTGCACTAGAAGAGCTCTCCTAGAGCGGCGCAGATGCTAGGAAATTTGATCCAGGCTATGTGTAGATCTGTAGGTAGTAGCAATATATTAGGAGAAATAAGACAGAGAGCATGAGAACCATAAGTCTAAAATTAAAGACACATCCCAATATCAGTCTGCATCCCACAGACTGCAAGGTGCTATATCCTTTCTCATGCCAGGTGAAGAGCACCTTGGTGGTTTTTCCTAGATGGGTTTCCACGTTATCTTTTGTGTTTAAATGAATGGTTGATATGGCGAATTTTTATGTGATTGATTACTATTTTTTTTCTGTAAAATGTTGAATGTTGCTTGAATCTCTGTTATTATCTTGCAATTGGTAGATGAATGATCGGACGCATTGTTGAAATGAGCCTATATATATATATATATGTCGGTATGTATGATTGTTGTTTTGAATGCCGACTTAAGTCGTAGAACCTATTGATGTGAATCAGCTGCGCCACACGAGTTGCGCCAGCTGCGAGGTGGAAAGGAAGGTCAAGTCACGTGCAATAACATATGTTTGTGCTCGGTCGCACAGAACTGACTCCTCTGTCCAGCCATCCTACTGCGTTCATTGAGCTCCTTGGATACAATCTAAGGGACTATAATCCCTCGACAATCATAGAAACATGCTTTCGGTGTTTACCCATCTATGAGATATCTCGGGTGAGACAGCTCCTGCTTCGTAGGTGTTGTCGATGGGGTTTTCTCTATCGGGCCGGTATCTAAGGCAGTTGTTGGATTAGCAGGTTGTGCAGAACCTAGGTCTCACGAGGGGGGAAAATTGGCCATCATGGAACAAGCATTCACATGGGAGATGAATCTCGAATGCCACTTGTTGGGAAATTTTCAATCAAATTTGAGCATGGAGTGTTCAAGAATTTCCTCTATGTGCCTTCCCTGTTAGGAAATATCTATTGTCTGTATACCATATGACCCGTACTAGCTCACCCAAGCGAGTCATATTTGATTGTGACCCAGTGGAGATGTTAGAAATATCTACTAGGAATCTAAAAGCGAAAGGAGTTTCAAATAAAGCCTTCAAGGCATATGAATTTTCTCATTTACTTCCTAACTCCTATCCAAGTTCCCTATCGACTCATGTTAATAAAAAAACCATAATTTGGAATGAAATATTTGGCCATCTAGATGTCAAATATATCCAGCATATGCACAATGGAGAGAAGGTTGAGGTATTTCCTCTCATCAAGTCCTCGGAAGGTCTGAGTAATGGTTGCTTGGTAGGTAAGCATCCAGAGTGAAGGTATGAGGTTTTGAAGGAAACAAGACTTGCATCTACACTTGATTTGGTTCACAATGATGTCTCTAGACCTATGTCTACCTCATATATGAATGGATCTAGATACTTTATGACCTTCATTGATGACCTCTCAAGGTAATGTTGGATCTACTTCTTGAAGCAAAATTCTGAGGTGTTTGAAACCTTGAAAATCTTCAAAGACTTATATGAGAACACTCTTGGGAACAAGATCAAAGCAATCAAATAACACAATGGAGGAGAGTACATAAAAAGATAATTCCAACAATTGTGTTCTTCAATGTGTATTCAAATGCAACATAGAGTCTCATACACACCTGTTGTGCCCCTACCCAACAGCCTTTGAAAACCATTATTTCATAAAACAAAATTGTATTTTGTTTTGATGAAATGTTTGAATTTCATATAGCAAAACTAAAGAATTGACAGCTACTGAAATGGTGACATTCCAGAAGCTACTGAAACATGAAATTCAATGTTTTTAAAAGAAACCTTTGTGGACTATGGATTAGTTGACAAAATCACTACTTTGAAACTATTATTTTGAATGGATTTGCATTGAAAATCAAGTGATTAGTGTTAATCATTTTTTATAACTTAAGCTTGAAATCTTATCCAAATATTTATCATTTGATTTTATTATGTGATTTTGTTATCGTGAATATTGATAAGGTTTAAGGTTGATTATTATATTCTTGGCATTTTACCGAAATCCATTCGAATTATTAAGGCTCTTCATTTAATTTACGAGTTATGCATAACACAAACTCATTATTTGATCTTGCTCTTTATGATGGGTTTCATATGTCTTGTTTATTATTGCATGTAAAGGTCAAAGTTAATATTATGGGTTATGGCATTTGTTTTTCATATTTTCAAAATAGTCACATAATGAATAAGTTACATATTCGTTACTAAAAGAAAATCACGATTAATTCAACGTTAAAAGGAAACAGAACGGTGATTGGGGCTTGGATTATTTCAACCTATGAAATTGCGACATCAAAATGCTTCATTCCGAGTTCAAAGTAGATCTTGCCATAAATATCATCAAAACCTTGACACGCAGGAATAAACTCATTTTGATTTTTGGAATTCAACGCCACGTGTGGATCAAAATTATGTTCTCACATTTGGTTATGTTTGGTTTAAAAAAATTTACAACTGGATTCGTGCCAATGCATTAAGATCATTTACACCTGATCACCAGCATTAGAAGACAATCTTGCTAACTGAACGATAGAAATGGTTATCAAGTTGTTTTATTGCGGTGATATCTTCAAAATTTTTATGAGAATCACCTCGTAATAATGCCATTAACCAAAATCGCTAAGTTTGAGGAAGGAAGATGTTGCCATGTTGCAATATTTTCTGCCGTAAAGTTTCAATTCGTTAGTAAGCATTAAAGACATAAACCCTATTAACGCCACACGCTTATCAACGAAGAGGTGTCAGAAATCCGAAGGGATCACAGTGATCTTTTTCACCTGATTGTGCTGGTTTTGGGTGATAAAAATATATTTCTGTTTAAAAAAAATGATAGAGGGAGATTAATTCTGGATGCCACGATCATGTTGTAAATGCTTTACAAACAAATTTCATGAGAACGAGGGGAAGGGAGATGATTTTACTTCTATTTTATTAATTCTATTCTTTTATTAGATTATTTTTACAAGTCTTTCCTCTTTTTATGTGAGCGATTAGATTTATGCAGGTTCATAAAATATGGAGCATATAGTTATGCTATTTTTTGAAGTTTAGGTTTATGCATGATCTCGTGCCAGATATTATGAAATACTGATTCTTTGGTTTTGATCTGATTTGCTGTGATGATAATCTCTAATAAAATTAGGAGCAGCAGTTTAAATTTCCAGAGAAACTGCCGGGAGATGAACTTCATTTTAACCAGTTATTAAAAACGCGTTCTCAACTCACAGACGTTTTTCCAGGCTGCATTGTGAACAAATGAAAATAGATCTGAAAAATATGCCAGAAAATGATGGATTCTATGAGATTTCGGGGATCCTTTGAGCACGATTTTTGCAGTTGCGGCTGGCAAAGAAATGGTTCTTTTCAGAAATTCGCCTGTGCAGAGCTTAATTTGGTTTGATTTCTTCTGATCATGATTTTATTTAAGGAGAGAAGAATTGGATTGTAAGGGGGGGAGGACTGAACTGAGAGATTTCTCTCTCGGATCAAACGCTGCTGTCTAGAGTAATTCTGGGAATGCTCAACAGTATTGGAGAATTTCTTTTTCAATGTTTGAAGAGAAAACCAAGAGCTGGAGCTCAGGAAAGACTGCTGCCAGGGGGTCGATAGCTCAGGAAGTGGAAGACAAAACTGTTGTTTAATTTACTTGTGACTCGAGACAGTTTCCTGTCTGCAGCTACATTATTTTGAACTGGTGACGCTTAATCTATGTTTACAGTTTTTAATACTCAGCATATGGTTCGGCATCTCATGGTTTTGTTATCTCTCTTTCTATATTATCAATGTTTGTGATAATTTCTTTGAATAATTGCTCAAATATTATTTATAAGTATCGAGTGTTACTGTTTTTGCTGATATGTTATGTTTTTGTAATTAATGATTGATATCATTGTTATATAATATGTAAAGATTTCTGTATGGTTTTGCTAATATTTAAATTTCTTTAAATATTATCAAGTGTCTTCATGCAGTGTTCTTATCAGCATAAATCGATTGCAGGTTAAATTTTATCATTGCTCTTGATCAGGATAAATAGATTTATACGTTGTTTCTTTTAAACTATTTTAAGAAAACAACCATTGAATCACATTCAAGTTCTTTTCTGATTTTTTGTATATTTGTTAATAATGCAAATTTTATAACTCATTTAACATGTTTAATTAATCTTTGATTATTTATAACTTTAGTTAATTAAGTATATTTGGTTAATAGACTAATTTAATTAAATTACTAATTTATTAGTAAGCAGATTAACTAGTTTAGTTTGTATATTAATTAACTAGTTTAATTTGTACATTCGTAGGTATTTATTAGATTTAATTAACCAAAGCAATAGCTCTAGTTTTATCTTTTAGAATTAGTTTAATTATACTTTCAGGCTAACAGAGCCTTTAAACCTGTTGGAAACAACTATCCCAAACAGCTTGGAACCTGCTCTAAGGATCCAGGTCTGGGTTGTCTTCCCTGTTGCGTGCATAGTCATATATGCGCGTCAACAATTGGTGCTAGAAAGAGGGCCAGTAGATGACAAGTTAGTCTACTGGAGCTATATCATTGATTAATGGCTTCTGTTCCGATTTGGATATGTTTTTCTCGTTGGGGATGTTTTTCTCAAAAAATTATGGTTGATACTCCAACAAGTATAGTTGATCTCTTGACAGAAAACAAATTTAATGGTGAGAAAGTAACATCTGCATATGAACATGTTTTACAATTTATTGATCAATGTATCTTTCTCGAGATTACTGATAAAGATGTTTTGTGCATATGCTTGACTCTTACTTTTGAAGGACGAATCAAGAAATGGTGTGAAACTTTGCCGGTAGCCTCCATCCATTCTTTTGAACATCTAATTAGTGTATTCTTAGTTTCTTTTGGGAATTATGATTTCATTAGTTTGTGCACTGAATTAAAAAATTTAAGGAAAGACAAAGATGAATCAGTGGAAGACTTCATTGATAGATTTCTTAATCTTTGTTATAGGTTTCCTTTGAAAGATATTCCTTGTTTAGGTGAATGGCTGCATCATTTGATTATTTCAAATGAACAAGATTTAGAAGCTAATCAATCTGAATTTTTATTAAATGATTATTCACAGTTTGATTTAGCTTCTCGTGAAAATTCTGAAAATTTAGAAGTGGTAGAAAACCAACCTTGTTTGACAACGTTTTTCACTTTGACGGATGTGGATTTTGAAGAACATGATATTTCAAATTATGATATGTCCATATCTTCGTTGAATGAGAAAGAAGTTTATGAAGAAAATTATCATGTTTTAAAAGACTCTACTTCTATTTCAGAAACAAAAGAAATTGAATCTAAAACTTCTAGTTTGGCTAAAGAGATTCGAGATTCATCTTGTGGAGATCTTATCATTGATCATTTTATCACATCTCCATTAGTTCTCGATTCTTCTTATTCTAAAGAATCCAATGATTTTCTACCACATCTATATTCTTATGATGAGCATAATAAAACCTCAAATAACTTATTATGTTCAGATTTTTCTGTAGATCGTGTCACGGATATTAATCAGTTTATCCTAGAAGAAGAAACCAAACCACCTATAGAATCATCTTTTGAAGAGGAACTATTTAATGAAGAGTTTTCCTGTGATGATCTTTCTTATCCATGAAAAGAATTTCATTCTCTTAATGCTTCAACATATTTTTCTTTGTACCCCGATATTTTTAATCAAAAGGCAATGCATAGTTCATATGATTATGATTTTGATTTCACATTGTCACAATCTTATGCGGTACAATACAATCATGATTTGCATTTGGAAAATGAAGAAATTAATCTTTCTTCCCATGAAACATTTTCTCAATTATATGCATGGGAATTAGGAAATATTCAAACAAGCAGACTTGAAGAAGTTCCTTATGATTCATCGAAATTATTAGATCAACAATCTTATCATGATCAGTCACTTGAGTTTGAAAATCAATATGGAACAGGTAAAGTCAATGTTGATCATCATCATAATTTACATCTTACATTAATTAATGATGATTTTTCACCTACCTTGTTGGATTCCGTTAGTTCATCTCAAGTTAGTTATTATGAGGAATTTAATCCCTATCAAATTGATCAGGATATTAATCATAATGCGGAGAAAACTCTTGAACTTGAATTTAAGAAAATTGAATCTGAATTTCATGATCTTTTTAAACGATGTGTTTGTCTGCAAGATGATGTTCATAGGAATAAAAACCTACAGGAAGGATTGTTTAACTTTGAGTTTCTTTCACATGATTCTTTGCACAAAACTTTAGCACATGATTGTCACGATATATTTTTCTCATTACCATATTCTTTTGAACAATCCTATTTTAATCACACATATTATGAGAGGATTGCAGATTGGCTCGAGAGATCTTTTCTTGCGAAGTTTCCGGAGAATGGTAAGTTGGCATTTACTTTGTTTTTTGAAAGTCAAAATGGTAAGTCTGATTTGTTTATTTTTGGTTGCAAAATACTTCAATTCTTATTGCTGACTTTCATTTTGTTTTATTTTGTAGGATTGGAGTTATTACGATGGCTTCATTGGAAATTTTCGTTTACTTAGTTTGTATATATTTTATTTTATAAGTTTAGGTTAGGTTTATAATTTAGAATAATCTATGTTTGTTTACATTTGAATAAATGCAGATATATGGAGTTGCGACAACATCATTTTAAGAATGAGATGACGACATCATTATCAGGGAAGTAGTTCTTTACTTTTTCTCGCTTTCCTTAATCTTCTCATTAAAAGAAAGAACCTTTCATCTTTTTATACCTGCATACTCATTAAGATTTATTTCGTTATTTTTATTTTTGAATAAAACACATTAGATTGATATCTCATCAATAATTGAAAACAACTTTGACTTAATTGAAAATTTAGGGATAAAAAACTTAAAATATGTTAATTTATTTTAATCTCTCATTTTCTTTTGCTGGAATTAGTCATGTATTGTTAGACCTATTTTCTATTTGATGAGATCTTGATTTAACTCATGTGTTATGTGTGTATAATTTATTTTAAAATTTTCATTTTCTTTACTTAGTGTTTTCTTGTAGACTTTGAAATCCTTTGTTTCAATAATTTGCTCAAATAAAACTCATGTATATATTATTTTTGCTTTTTCTTTTGATTTTGTTGTTCTTTTGATTTTTCAAAACCAGGAGAAATGATTCGGATTTGGGAATGTTTTTATGTCAAAATTGGAATCTGATTATATAAAATATGAAGAAAGCGAGACTTTTGGAAATCTGTTCTTATCTCAGAAATAAAAGAAAAAGAAATTGAACTGTTGCAAACAGAATTACTAGACGAAAACTTTTACTTTATTTCGTTTCTTTTATCATTATCCTCAAATTGTTGAATTGAATGGATATCGAAGTCATTATTACTAGGAATTCTATTACTTATTTAGAAATTAGTTCTGGGAAAGCAGTTGCAATTTAATAATAAAATCAGTTGTCTATAGATCCTTTACGCTATCTTACTCGTAAAGAGTTTCCTATTACGTTCCCCCATTATAAACATGCAAATCTCTTGTAGATGAGCACTTAAATGTTGAGTATGAAACCTTCTTTAAACTTATTAGCTTGGGATATAAGCCGTTGGGTAGAATGGGTTAAAAGACGTACCCTTTCGAGGCTATAGACACCTGCAGACAGGAGGGCTCCATTTGTGACATGCTCGGATTCCAAATTATAAATTGTTATATATATATAAAATCTATAAGAATCCGAGGTCATCCCACACTCATGAAGAGGTTTCAATGCAGCTTACCCATTAATAAATTGAGAAGTTCTAAATATTCATGTTTTATCTTATCTTGGGACTAGAACGATAGGATGCATGGTTAAAAGTCAACCCTTTCGAGGCTATGGACGCCTGCGGGTAGGAGGGTCATGACTATAGTATTGGGATCATGTCTTTAAAAAACTGGTCGAATATCAAAATTGCATTGTATTTCCCAGGATTAATTTCTTTTGGAGTCTTATGTTTTCTAAAAAAACTTAAAATTCCTATCATTTTTGAAGATAATCTCTGGATAATGATAAAAGAATCGAATCTGGTATTAGTTTGAAATCTAGTCTTATCACAAGGCACAGTTCTTTTATCTTCAGGAAAATGCTAATCTGAGTTAAAGAAAATTTTTCTTATCTTGCTACATACATAAGTCAGATTTCATGTTTTAGCAAAGATAACTATTTCGCCCAGTCAGTCACCATCTGTTGTGCCCCTACCCAACATCCTTTAAAAAACATTATTTCATAAAACAAAATTGTATTTTGTTTTGATGAAATGTTTGAATTTCATATAGCAAAACTAAAGAATTGACAGCTACTGAAATGGTGACATTCCAGAAGCTACTAAAACATGAAATTCAATGTTTTTAAAAGAAACCTTTGCGGACTATGGATTAGTTGACAAAATCACTACTTTGAAACTATTATTTTGAATGGATTTGCATTGAAAATCAAGTGATTAGTGTTAATCATTTTTTATAACTTAAGCTTGAAATCTTATCCAAATATTTATCATTTGATTTTATTATGTGATTTTGTTATCGTGAATATTGATAAGGTTTAAGGTTGATTATTATATTCTTGGCATTTTACCAAAATCCATTCGAATTATTAAGGCTCTTCATTTAATTTACGAGTTATGCATAACACAAACTCATTCTTTGATCTTGATCTTTATGATGGGTTTCATATGTCTTCTTTATTATTGCATGTAAAGGTCGAAGTTAATATTATGGGTTATGGCATTTGTTTTTCATATTTTAAAAAAAATCACATAATGAAGAAGTTACATATTCGTTACTAAAAGAAAATCACGAGTAATTCAACGTTAAAAGGAAACAGAACGGTGATTGGGGCTTGGATTATTTCAACCTATGAAATTGCAACATCAAAATGCTTCATTCCGAGTTCAAAGTAGATCTTGCCATAAATATCATCAAAACCTTGACACGCAGGAATAAACTCATTTTGATTTTTGGAATTCAACGCCACGTGTGGCTCAAAATTATGTTCTCACATTTGGTTATGTTTGGTTTAAAAAAATTTACAACTGGATTCGTGCCAATGCATTAAGATCATTTACACCTGATCGCCAGCATTAGAAGACAATCTTGCTAACTGAACGATAGAAATGGTTATCAAGTTGTTTGATTGCGGTGATATCTTCAAAAATTTTATGAGAATCACCTCGTAATAATGCCATTAACCAAAATCGCTAAGTTTGAGGAAGGAAGATGTTGCCATGTTGCAATATTTTCTGCCGTAAAGTTTCAATTTCGTTAGTAAGCATTAAAGACATAAACCCTATTAACGCCACACGCTTATCAACGAAGAGGTGTCAGAAATCCGAAGGGATCACAGTGATCTTTTTGACCTGATTGTGCTGGTTTTGGGTGATAAAAATATATTTCTGTTTAAAAAAAATGATAGAGGGAGATTAATTCTGGATGCCACAATCATGTTGTAAATGCTTTACAAACAAATTTCATGAGAACGAGGGGAAGGGAGATGATTTTACTTCTATTTTCTTAATTCTATTCTTTTATTAGATTATTTTTACAAGTCTTTCCTCTTTTTATGTGAGAGATTGGATTTATGCAGGTTCATAAAATATGGAGCATATAGTTACGCTATTTTTTGAAGTTTAGGTTTATGCATGATCTTGTGCCAGATATTATGAAATACTGATTCTTTGGTTTTGATCTGATTTGCTGTGATGATAATCTCTAATAAAATCAGTAGCAGCAGTTTAAATTTCCAGAGAAACTGCCGGGAGATTAACTTCATTTTAGCCAGTTATTAAAAACGCGTTCTCAACCGACAGGCGTTTTTCCAGGATGCATTGTGAACAAATGAAAACAGATCTGAAAAATATGCCACATGGGTTTTCTTAATATTGGACCCATTTAGTTTTACTCGAGAGGATTTCGCCAGAAAATGATGGATTCTATGAGATTTAGGGGATCCTTTGAGCACGATTTTTGTAGTTGCGGCCGACAAAGAAACGGTTCTTTTCAGAAATTCGCCTATGCAGAGCTTAATTTGGTTTGATTTCTTCTGATCATGATTTTATTTAAGGAGAGAAGAATTGGATTGTAAGGGGGGGAGCACTAGACTAAGAGATTTCTCTCTCGGATCAAACGCTGCTGTCTAGAGTAATTCTGGGAATGCTCAACAGTATTGGAGAATTTCTTTTTCAATGTTTGAAGAGAAAACCAAGAGCTGGAGCTCAGGAAAGACTGCTGCCAGGGGGTCGATAGCTCAGGAAGTGGAATACAAAACTGCTGTTTAATTTACTTGTGACTCGAGACAGTTTCCTGTCTGCAGCTACATTATTTTGAACTGGTGACACTTAATCTATGTTTACAGTTTTTAATACTCAACATATGGTTTGACATCTCATGGTTTTGTTATCTCTCTTTCTATATTATCAATGTTTGTGATAATTTCTTTGAAGAATTGCTCAAATATTATTTATAAGTATCGACTGTTACTGTTTTCGCTGATATGTTATGTTTTTGTAATTAATGATTGATATCATTGTTATATAATATGTAAAGATTTCTGTATGGTTTTGCTAATATTTAAATTTCTTTAAATATTATCAAGTGTCTTCATGCAGTGTTCTTATCAGCATAAATCGATTGCAGGTTAAATTTTCTCATTGCTCTTGATCAGGATAAATAGATTTATATGCTGTTTCTTTTAAACTATTTTAAGAAAACAACCATTGAATCACATTCAGGTTATTTTCTGATTTTTTTTATATTTGCTAATAATGCAAATTTTATAACTCATTTAACATGTTTAATTAATCTTTGATTATTTATAACTTTAGTTAATTAAGTATATTTTGTTAATAGACTAATTTAATTAAATTAGTAATTTATTAGTAAGCAGATTAACTAGTTTAATTTGCATATTCATTAACTAGTTTAATTTGTACATTCGTAGGTATTTATTAGATTTAATTAACCAAAGCAATAGCTCTAGTTTTATCTTTTAGACTTAGTTTAATTAGACTTTCAGGCTAACAGAGCCTTTAAACCTGTCGGAAACAACTATCCCAAATATCTTGGAACCTACTCTAAGGATCCAGGTCTGGGTTGTCTTCCCCATTGCGTGCATAGTCATATATGCACGTCAACAACACCACAACAAAATGGTGTAGTTGAGAGGAAAAAACATATCATTGAAATAGATGGATACATGCCTTCTTGAAGCAAGAAATTTTCCATCACATCTGTGGGATGAAGTAGTGAACTATGGTTCATATATCCATAACATAGTACCTCACAAGTCAATGATTGGGGTCACTCCATTCAACTCATTGATGGTATATAGGCCCAATGTCTCACATTTGAGGGTTTTTGGCTCTAAATCATGGGCCATAATTCCATTTAACGAGATGAAATCCTTCCAAACTCAAAGTAGCGAATGCATACTACTGGGATATGTAAATGATGAGAAATCCTACAAACTAGTGGATATTGCAACTAGAAGATGCTTCATATAGCAGAGTGTCAAATTCAATGAATATCTACATCCAAATGAAGAGGAAGGTATAATTACTCAAACAATTCCAATTGCATATGATTATGTCTCAACTAATATTTCATATTTAGAGTCTAATGATGAGGATCAAGATGACGTTGTTGGGAAAAATGGTGGGGATCCATATGACAGAAGACTAACAAGATCTCAAATTCAGAATGAAAACGCTGCACCCTGCCATACAGATCCACTTCTCCCAGAGAGGTGTTTCATGATGATAGGGTCTGATCCACAATTCTACATAGAGGCTTTCCATGATACACGATGGAAATAAACCATGGATGATGAATATGATTTACTACAAGGAAACAAGACCTGGGAGCTTGTCTCCTTACCTATTGGGAGAAATCTAGTTCAATGAAAATGGATCTACAAGACCAAACTAGTAGTAGATGGATCCACTACCAATTACAAGGCTCAGTTGGTGGAAAAGGGGTACTCACAAGTTCATGGGTTGGACTACAATGAGACATTCATTCCTATTGCAAGAATGGATCCCATAAGGCTAGTTTTGGCCATTGCAACTTTGAAAAGGTGGGAGGTACATCACATGGATGTTAAGAGTGTCTTCCTCCTTGTTGACCTGGAAGAGGAGATATGGATGAGACACCATGAGGGGTACAGTGAATATTTATCCTTGGTTTCTAGAATAAGGAAATATATGTATGGGCTCAAGCTCCTTCCTATTGTCATATAAATTCAATAGGTGAAATTCTGATTGAAATGTCTATATGTAGCAGAAGGGAGGCTTATTACTATTGATTACTCTATATGTGGATGACTTTCTCATTACTAGTGGATCATCCATTAGATTCAGGGATATCAAGTTAGTTTTGAGCAAGGCATTCTCCATGACATATATAGGGATACTAAGGCAGTCTATTGGTCTTGAAGAGAACAAAAAATATTCAGGGATGATGATTACTTAGTCCAGATACATAGCATATTTGCTCAAAATATTTCACATGACTAATTGTAAAGAAACATCCATCCCCTTCTTATCTAGATTTAGGTTGGAAGAAGGTGGTTCTACACCTATGGTTAGCAGTACACTCTATAGATAGGTAATTGGTAGCCTATTGTATCTCACCCATCTGAGGTCAAATTTGTCTTATGTTGTGAGTGTTTTTTTCATGTTCATGCAGTAACCACATGAGCTGCATTGGAAAGTAGCTAATCACGTTTTTTGTTATGTGCAAGGTACAAGAGAGTTTGGGATCCACTATTATACTTGTGCTAAACTAGATCTGATTGGTTTTACTAATTCAAATTGGGTTGGTGACAATATTGATAGAAAATATACATCAGGATCTATGTTCATGTCAGGATCTAGACCAATCTACTGGTCAAGCAAGAAGCAAGAATCTCTCACTCTCTCTTCAGCTGAAGCAAAGTGTCAGGGGGTTGTGAATGCATCTATTTAGGTAGTTTAGATACATGGGATTCTAACAAATTTTGGAATTCACACTTATCCTTCAATATACCTTTTTTGTGATAATCAAACTACAATCAATATATCCAGTTACCCAATACATAAGCAATAGACCAAGCACATTGAAGTCTGCATGCACTATATATGGGAACTAGTGCATAGAAAGGCTATCATTCTACATTATTTCCCTATAAAGGAGCAGGTTGTAAAAATATTCACAAAAAATTTCACTAAAAATAGATTTTCCTATCTCATATCTCTTCTTGGTGTAAATGTTTGATTCAGTTATTTTTCCTAGTTTTGCTACTCATTTTGAGGGGGGGGGGGAGGGTGTACCATGAGGTTTTCCCTATTTCTTCGGTTTATTGAGTAGCTACTTTTTTCATTATATTGTATGGGTGACCTTTGGTCTTAGTTTCTAGGGCTTGATTTTTCCATGTTTGGCTTAAGGGGGAGGTTTAGGATTAATTATAATCCTCCCTTGACCACCATAGTCTAAATGTCATTTCCTAGCTTAGGAGTATGTTGCCACTTCACTAGTTCCAACATACGACTTGATGCATCAGTTTGCATGATTTTAGGAGCTCCAAAGGCCAATTCCTATAATTTAGGAACCCACAGTAAGTCATGGGAGTTCCATCATCAATTCACACTAGTCTATGTTGGGTTATCCTCTGATGGAGATCGGTTAGTTCATCTCAAGTAAGTCTAGTGCCAAATTTACATGAAATAAGGATATTAGGTTCCTTTCATACCTACCTTGATTAGTTAACTAATTGTGAACTAATTTAGTTTCCTTCAGCTAATGTTATACCGAAATCTTGTCACCCTCATTTTATGAGATAGGTATTCCCTCATGTTATGAGATAGGTAATCCCTCAAATCTTTCCCTCGAGAAATGAAGGTTAAAATTATCCCCTTATAATTTTTTCTTGTTTTGAGCTGGTAACGCTCCTCTTCCATTGAAAAAAAGCATTAACTAAGTTAGAAACACTCCTGATACATGAGAAAAAAGTGGTGCCACCGCCTCTAGCCTTACTCCAAGAAGCGTTAACCCCTTAACACCGCATGTGTGCTTCATTTAAGGAGATATGTTTGAGTTTTCAAGGAAAAAAGAGAAGCTTTGAGAGGCTTCTTGAAGCTTTCCATTGTGGAGCCTCATCCATATGGTTTAGGAAACACCTAGAGCTTGATATGCTCCCTTTTTGGATCTTATATCCACCTCACCCATGATATCCTCAACCATACCTTTCTTCCCATTCCTTTAAATACTGGCTCATCCCCCATGGGGAAAAGGAGGAATAATTGTGTTGCATACCCAAACTCTGTTAAAATAATTCTTGAGCTATTGGAGGCAAGGTGAAGTAGGAGGCAAGGTGAAGTAAGAGGCAAGGATCCATTGGAAAGAACTCTCAACTCCAAGGCAAAAATTTGTAGTCTCTCCAATCATTTCTAATAAAAAATATCTTTTCTTTCCCATATATGTTTTATCATTTGTATGTATTGCTTGATTCCTTGGTCACAAGAATATATATAGCTGATTATCTTGTATGCTATCATCTTTGTATTGTTTTCTTTCATCTTTTATAGGTTCTTCTACGAGGATAGCGAGCACAACCTTTGGGAGAAGTATCATGGAATTTCATTCAAGTGATTGAACAGATCTATGAGAAGTTTAACATTTGGTTTTTTGTGTTTTGTTCTAGATCTGAACCAATCAGACTAGGGAAAAAAATCTTGTCCATAGGAGGTGCGTATTTCCATTTAACAAAATTGGCGACTCCACTGGCGAAATACTTCAATTTCTAAATCTCTGGTAAGTTGAAACCTCCACATTCATTTTCAATTTGTAGATCTACTTTTTCAATTGATAGATCTATATATCTGCTTTGAATTTAATTTATTTTCCTCTATCAGCCTTTGGATATTCATATTTTTGGTTCACTGGGTTTTCTGGTGATTGTTTGGGTTCATGTTTTCAACTGTAACTTACTTTTCTATAGCTCTTTTATTTTTCAAAGCGCCATCTTGGCTACGACATCTGGGATGTATTATAAGTGTAGTTCAAGAGCTGCCACAACCTTTTCTCTGTCAGAATAAAGCGGTGCCACTGCCATTTTTATGTGTGAAAGAAGCGGTGCTAGAACTGGTAACGCCCTGGTGTGAACCTGCTAGAAGTGGTACCACCGCTCTGTTCCTGTAGATAAGAAGTAGTGCTTAGGCTGGTAACACCTTGTTCAACACCTGCAGAGGTGGTTCCAGGTATTCCTTTTAGCCTTGTTTGGTATTTGATTCTTAAATGCTTCTTTTAGTATTTGAGATCAATGCTTATAATTGTTACAATTGTGTTTTGAACTTTGTAATTCATTTTCGAATAGAAAACTCAATCAATGCTCGTGTATGAATCCATACGTATTTTCAAGAATTTTGATTGATATTGGTCTTTAAAGATTCATAGTTGGATTTGAATAGAACTTGGTTTTTTTAGATCTCTGATTTCTATCTTCTTTCACTAAACAAGAAAATATTCATTTCAATTTTTCTTCATTTGTTATACATTATTTTTGTATCTTTTTCCTTTTTTCATAAATTGTGGAAAATTCCATATGAAAGTTATTGTATAATTTTGTGATTAGTTTATTCTCACTTTAGTTGAAAAATATGAACACTTTTGTATAAAGTTGTAACAATATTTTCTTTCTTTTCATTATAGATCTCACTTCTTTTTCAATTCAAACAAGGAAGATTTTGTTTAGTTCAATTAGGAATGGATCATATAAGCAAGTGTCTTTTATTTTTGTATGGGATTTATTCTATGTTTCAAATAAATTGAACCTCTCTCTCCCTTCCTTAAGTAGGGAATACAGCTTTGAATGTTAAAGTGATATTTCACACATCATACTACATGCCATTAATTTTTATGTCCTCACATCATGCATCCACCTAATTGTTCAAGATAAAATTGTTGATGTATATGTAACTTTGGAATGTATTCTTCTATGTATTTCATATATTGTAACCCAATGTTTATTCCGGGATGTTTCTATTATGTATTTGAGTCATGTGGTCATGCCTTGATGTTCCGATCGGGAGGATTAATAATGTAAACAAGTCATATCAATTCATTAGGTAAGTCCCCACAGTTTAGGGGCACTTGGGTTATTATACACTAATTAAGGTGTAGGCTCAAGTAATTAATTATAAGTTAAGCCTACATGGTTGAGTGCACTTCAAGTCAACGGAAGAATATAAATAGAGAGTGAGAGTCTCTCTATTTATCACTTGTGAATTACATCACTTGCTCTCTCAAGTGTGGTGCACCTTTGGAGAAGGAAATACTTTGGCTTGATAGAAGACAGGAGGATGCTGTTGTGTTGGGAGGTCATCTTACTGTTTTGGGATCACATCTTGTGGTGATACTATCTTAGAGGAAGTTGAGGGGTTTTCTCCATTTATGGTTTCCCCTACTAAAATATTTGTGTCTCTTGTCTCTTGTGATGTGCTTATGTGATTGCTGTGCTTGTTATTCTCTCAGTGAAAAGATCTTATCATAATGCTAGCTTAAATGTTGAAAAACTAACATGGTATCAGAGCTAACCTGAGAAGAATAAATTGTGCAGCTACAGGAACTAGGGCTTCCTAGTTTGTGGATCTTCCTCCACATATTTTCAGCAAAAGTATGCTAGGATGTCTCTCCATTGAAGGGTGCATCTTTCTGTCGATACGGAATTCAATTTCAAGCATTTTCAGTTTCGATGTGGAAATTAGGGATTTCTATAGAAGATGAATTTTTGAATGAAACTAGCATAGGATTTTTCTCCTCATCAAAACCTAAATTTAGAGACCTGGATCAATAAATTTGGTTGTGTGAAACTCCGGGAAAGTCAAACCCTAGTTTGACCCTGAGCTAGGAGAAACCCTAAATACTAAAACTGCTAAGTTTTGGTACAGTCACTATATTCTGAGATTGGCGAAGTCTCAGAAGCTGAAAATTTCAGGGGCCGAAGGTAAAATCCTAATGAACACTTTTCCCAAAGTTCAGCCTCTTATTTGCTATAGTCTGGGAGATATGATCTCTCTAATTTAGGGTTCCATCCTCTTCCAGAAATCATCCATAAACAGGACACCTGGGAATATCTGCAATATCTGCGGCTACAGAGGTCCAAATGGAATTCCTGAAGATGTTACAAAAAGGAAATGGATGGTAATTTCTGTGGTATGAATGTCAGACTTAGAAGATGAACCAGTGACACGTGGCATTCTGTACAACTTCGCTGTTCTAAACAGTCCAGTAACAGGTCACCTTGGGAAAAGGATCATAAATACCAAATGGTGAAACCAATACTAATGAAACCTATGGTGTTGGATTAGGAACATGCGAGGTTACCTCAATGAGAAATTTCAGACACAGAAGATCAATAAATTTGGAGATATCACATAAACAGTAACAATAATTTCTGCAGAAGAAATCAGAAAATTAGGGCTTCCTGTTCCGGGAGTTTCGCTTCACTGTTTTCAGAAAAGGAGTACATTGGACAGCTCCATTTGAAGAGATATATCTGTTCATCCAATAAGATCTGAAAGATTCCAAGTTTTGAAAATTAGGGTTTCTGTGACAAACCCTAGATCAATGAACTCCGGGACAAGGACGGACACCTCAAATCGGTAAGATCTAATCCTTTGTTATTTCCATTTGAGGTTCTCATTTCAATATGATATATCACATCAGCTTAGTTAAAAGCTTGTCGAAGTTGACAACTTCCAAACCTGGAAGTATATGATCTCTCTGAAGAAAATGGATTGGACACCTACATGAGGATGGATGTTCCAGTTTCAAAGGGAGACGAGGCCAAAGAAGACATCATGCTCATGCTGCAAAGGATGATGAACCATCCAGAAAGAGATCCAGATATGAAAGAGAAGATTCTTCAAGCGAGGATGAATATGTTCTAATATCAGCTCTCATAGGTAACATTACTCATGGAAGTGATGATTGGCTTATAGACAGTGGGGCTTCCAAACATATGATGGGATTCAAGGAATCCTTTGTAAGACTATCAAAACATGAATCACCTCACAAGGTAAAACTTGTAGATGACTACCAATATCCAATAAAAGGTAGTGAGGAATCTTCATACAAGCTAGACTCTGGAATACAGGTTGCATTCATAGATGGTCAAATCATCATGTGGCCAAAAGGAAAGACTATCGATGATGCGGTAGTAATTGGAGAACAATAAGGAGGCTTGTATGAATTGAAGGGCCATACAGAACAAGCCTTGATCCATGTAGAGCCAAATGAGCTTTGGCATAGAAGGCTTGCACATGTGCATTACAGAGCACTACCTATTACAAGCAATGTTGTTGAAGGTCTTCCTGAATTTCAAGCTATTTGAAGGGAAGAACAAAGTCAGAATATGACCTAAAGAAACCAGTTCAAGAATGTGAAGATCCAGAATGCAGATACCATGCAGTCATAAGAGTCTCTCAAATCAAAGAACAACTTGAAGCGGTAAAAGAAAAAGTGAAGAATGCGGAAGTGATGATGGCCACCTTGAATGGCCTTCCAGGATCGTGGAATTCATTCATTCAAGGAATGTGTTCCAGAAGGAAGTGATTACTTTCAACAAACTTTGGGAAGAAGAAGAAGCTTGAATCATAAGAAGAGAAGAGAAGATGGGAGCAATTGAAGATCAAGAAAAGAAGATCCCTCAAGCAATGAGGAATATGAAGAACTCAACTCTTGAAGAACTTCTTATCCACCTCAGCATTTGGATAAGAAACGATGCGACTATGAATGAAGAAGACGATGAAGCTGAAGGCTCATGAAGGAGTCTACCCTCGAAACAAATAAAGATAAGTATTCAATTGTCATTTCATTATATTATTTTGTTATGCATTTGTTTATATTCAGTTGTTGTATTATGCATGATAGGATGTTTGCATTAATGACAGCATACTACTAATATGCATGTGATGGGTAAGTAGCTCATGGTGCTATACAAATTCTCCATTGCTACTTAACTAGAATGAAACCTCTTTGTTGACATATTGGATTAGTGCACAATCTCAATGTTGTCCTGGTAGAGATGGAAGGCATCTAGAAAGTTTCAGCGAGATATGGATGAATGTTGTATTGGCTAAAGTAGTTGCATGATCATATATTTATGCATAAGAATTTGCCAATATGAATTTTCCTTATGAAATGTTTCTAACCATGCAAATGCATTTGACATGTAGGAAAGATCGCATACATAATCTCCTACAAGCAAAGAAGGATGAAGAATTGTTTCGAAGAACAAGTGACGATAGTTCAAAGACAAAGAATAATATGACAAGCTAACAGATGGGTGCAAGATGAACTTTTGAAGAAGTTCAAGATAGAGGATCTTAGTATACAGTGATCCTAGATGGATACTACTTGTCACTCCAGTACAGAATGTTTCAGTGCATAGAGTACGGAAGACAGAGGGAGTATGATGCTCTGCTTTAGAGGGAGTGATTGCAGAAGATCCTGAGGTTCGACATGGTACGACAGGATGGGAAGATTACTAATGATTCTAGGCTTTACTGAGAGTAAAGTGGATTCCAACCTTTGATCCAAGGTTGAATGTGGAAGACCAGTGATGCTCCTGTTATGTGTCGATGCACTATTGTTCTGGGTATGGTGGTGTGGCAGAATACAGATGGAATCTTCCTTGGACAAGGGAAGTATGCAATAGAGATCCTGAAGAGGTTCAGGATGATGGACTGCATGGCGTCACCTATGGCATTGAACCTGAAGCTATTGAGTGATGCTTCTTCAGAGACGATTGATACTATGATGTATCGTCAAATGATTGGGTCCTTGATGTACGTGAGACCAGATATTTGCTTTGCTGTGAACACATTGAGACATGTTCACCTGATGGTTCCAAAGCATGTAGGGGTACAATTGATTATGGTCTCAAGTACAATGTGAATCAAAAGATTAACCTGGAGGGTTATGTTGATTCTGATTGGGCAGGAAGTGCCATCGACAGGAAGAGTACTTCAGGATGTTGGTTCAGTATGGGATCGGGTGTGATCTCTTGGTTTAGCAGGAAGCAATCCTGTGTGGCACTGAGTACAGCTGAAGCAGAGTATGTCGCAGCTTGTTCAACTAGTTGTGAGGCAGTATGGATGCGGAAGCTACTGTCTGATATATTTGATCTCCAGTGGGATGCCACCTGTATACATTGCGACAACCAGAGTTGCATGAAGTTGTCAAAGAATCCAATGTTCCATGACAGGTCGAAGCATATTGATATCAAATATCACTATATCAGGGATATGGTGCAGAGAGGAGCAGTGAAGCTCCTGTATGTTGCAACGGAGGAACAGATAGCTGATTTTTTGACGAAGCCATTGGCTAGGATGAAGTTTGAGTACTTCAGAGAGAGACTTGGTGTTCTCCAGATTGAGGCTTCCTCCCAGAGATAGTGATGAGACCTAGAGCCATTCTGACATGGTGAGAGGATTGGTTCCTTCCATGGTCAGATGTAAGGGCTGAGCCATTCTGTCATGGTGAGAGGACTCAGTTCCTTCCATGTCAGATATGAGTGCTGAGATTGAGAGCCATTCTGACGAGTAGGTCAGATGTAAGGGCTGTGCCATTTTGTTCATGGCTAAAGGATTTAGTTCCTTCCATGTCAGATGTAAGTGCAGAAATCTCTCTTCATTATGGTTGAGAGTCTTCCATCATTAGGTGGGATTGTGCCATTCTGGCGAGTAGGTCAGATGTAAGGGCAGATCCATTCTGTTCATGGCTAAAGGATTTAGTTCCTTCCATGTCAGATGTAAGTGTAGAAATATCTCTTCATTGTGCTTGAGAGTCTTCCATCATTAGGTGGGATTGTGCCATTCTGACGAGCAGGTCAGATGTAAGGGCAGAGCCATTCTGTTCATGGCTAAAGGATTTAGTTCCTTCCATGTCAGATGTAAGTGTAGAAATCTCTCTTCATTGTGGTTGAGAGTCTTCCATAATTAGGTGGGATTGTGCCATTCTGACGAGCAGGTCAGATGTAAGGGCAGAGCCATTCTATTCATGGCTAAAGGATTTAGTTCCTTCCATGTCAGATGTAAGTGTAGAAATCTCTCTTCATTGTGGTTGAGAGTCTTCCATCATTAGGTGGGATTGTGCCATTCTGACGAGCAGGTCAGATGTAAGGGCAGAGCCATTCTGTTCATGGCTAAAGGATTTAGTTCCTTCCATGTCAGATGTAAGTGCATAAATCTCTCCTCATTAGAGTTGAGAGTCTTCAATCATTGGGTGGGATTGTGCCATTCTGACAAGCAGGTCATATGTAAGGGCAGAGCCATTCTGGTCATGGCTAAAGGATTAAGTTCCTCCCATGACAGATGTGAGTGCTGGCCATTCCGACGAGCAGGTCGGATGTAAGGGAAACTGCCATTCTCTAGGAGAATGGAGGCCTCTGGTCAGTTACCAGGTAGCTCAGTCGAGGAGGAATGGGGGCCATTCTGATGTGACTATGGAGATGTGTTCTCGTAGGATCAGATGTGAGTGCAAGCCTTTCCATCACTGTGATAGGATGTGTTCTTGTCTGGATGGATGTAAGTGCAGGAAATATTCCACCACTGTGATATGATTGGTTCTTGTCTGGGTGGGAGTCTTCCATCACTGTGATAGGATGTGTTCTTGTTTGGATGGATGGGCCTTTCTGACGAGTAGGTCAGATGTAAGTGCTGAAATCTTCCACCACTGTGATAGGATTGGTTCTTGTCTGGGTGGGAGTCTTTCATCACTGTGATAGGATTGGTTCTTGTCTGGATGAAAGTGGAGAAATATTCCACCACTGTGATAGGATTGGTTCTTTTGTGGGTGGGAGTCTTCCATCACTGTGATAGGATGTGTTCTTGTCTGGATGGAAGGGCCTTTCTGACGAGTAGGTCAGATGTAAGTGCTGAGCCATTTCACAGATGGTAGTTGATTGTGCCTACCATGCTGGTGAATGTGAGTGTTGGGCCTTTCTAATGGGATTGTAGTTTACTACATGATCAGATGTAAGTGCTGGGTGAAGACCTACATGAGGGTAGGCCTACATCCAGCATGAAAAAGGGCTAGCTCTGTAGAACTTCCTATGACGAGATAGTACACACTTGATGATGACCAGTGGAGATCCAGATTGAGAGATGATCCAAATCCAGGTATGATGACTCTGAGAGATCCAGATCGAGTGATGATCCAGATCTAGCAGTGATGATCCAGATCGAGTGATGATCCAGATCTAGTCCAGAGAGATGATCCAGATCCAGTCCAGTGATGTTGATCCAGATCGAGTGATGATCTAGATCC